>BJCM01070298.1:0-15182 GCA_018326385.1 Flaveria bidentis
CATGGGTTGGTTTGTGGCCTAACGGGCTCGGGTGCCGGGATTTTATTCGTTTTTTATTCGTTTTCACAAACACTATGAACTCTAATTTTTATTTGGACAATCATAATCCTTTTTGCTTATTATTCAACTATTGATAACTTCGTTTGGTTACTAACACGCTAACTTGACCGAAATTGAAAAGGGTTTAACGGAGTCAAGTCTCGTTATTAACGGAATCTGCCTGAAATTTCTCGGGTGTCACAGTTTGACCGTACCAAATATCCCATGTGTCATGTCTAGCATGGACTCCAATGAGGTGACACAAAACTTGAATTCACCCCTTTTAGGCTTGAGTTCACATAGTTTAAGTGTGGTTTCCATAGCTTCAGCTTGAGGGGACTTATTAGAGATCGAGAAGAATTTAAGAAGGTATGGGAGTTTTAGCGACGAGAAATTGATCGAATAGACTTCTTCTCGAGAGAGTAGATATGATCGGTTGGAATCGTCGTTTGGAGTGAAATAAATTGGCATTTTTTTGCCTAGGTATAGATCGTTGATTTTGAAGAAGACGCTTAGCGTTGGATCATCTTGATGTCCTTTGGGTATGACAACATTGTCTGGGTCAGATTTCTTATATATTTCTCCGGCATGACTTCCAAGAGAGAACTTTTGGATATTGAACAAATAAACAAAATTAGATATATTTGATTGTTTGGTTTAAAATTTGATCTTATATAGTCTTAACATAAAAATCCAATAACAAAAATCAAAAAATGAATATAAATAATGCTATCTAAGTATTTGTGACTTCATTTAGAGCATTCACAAACCATTCTCTATTTTTATCTATATAATTACTTAAAATATATTAAAACCATTATATGTTTTTGAACAGTAATTTCCCAAAATACAAATTTTTAGTAAATTTACTATATCCTTGAATCACAACCACTTATAATCATATCAAATAATATAGGAAATATACTCACAGAAATATAAGAAATGGACTGTGAATGCTCTTAGTGATCAGAAAAAAAATGTTAAAACTTTTTGGCGATACACTTGCAACCAAAATTACTAGCAACTGCATCCATATCGATCGTAAAAATAGTGATAAGATTTGTGACCGTTTGAATTTGGCCATCAGATGGTCGCAAACAATGAAAAAGGAAAAGAAAAGAAAAAAAGATTAAACAGAAAAAATGAATAATGAATTCTTGGATGAATACCTGAAGAAGAAATAGAACACACCACAAGAAAGAAGCAAAGACCTGCATCTCCATGAGACTTGATGTTTTTATTCTTCTATCAGTTTATAAACTATAGCAAAAGGGTTGGTTTCCAAATGAATATGATACTCTCAACAGTACAAATTAAATGACTATCAAACAAATCTAATTCAAAAATTGTTGGTTAGCTTTTAATCTAATATGTTACTCGATCGGCAATTTACTTTATATAGGCTTTTGCATTAAATTTTGTACAATGTGTTCAATTGATAGTGATATTAGACGAGTAAATTGACGGGTGGAATGTTAATAACAAGTATTGGTACCTCAGGCTACGCAACAAAAAGAAATACTTTTCTTTCATATTAATAGTCGTAAATCATGGCTTTATAAAATAACTGAAAAAAAATAGCAAAACAAAAAAAGGGAAATCAGCTCACTAATATAATAAGTAAATATTAATCAGGGAAGGAAAAAGACAAAATAGAAAAAGAAATAAAATTATAGAATTTAAAAAGAGAGAGGTGAAGGGATCGAATCTAGGTGCCTAAATATGTGAGGAAGCTTATGGTTGAGAGGAAAAAAAACCAAAAAGAAAAAAGAGAACTTATGTTGAATGATTGAATCACATCATGCCACATGATGGAACCATTCAATAGGAAATTAGTGTTGTGGACGTAAATTAAAATGTATTAGAACATTTACAGTTGATTTTTTTATTTATATTTATAACATTACATTAAAAATTATTTTTTTATTTTCTTATTTTTAATTAAAAATATTTTTATATATTTTTATCATTATATTTTTTTTTCTTCACTTACAACAACATTCAAAAATATTAAAATATTTATAAGTACTGAACAGTGATTCTTTAAATATACAAATGAACAATAAATTTTCTATCTAGCTCACTCACAACTATTTACAGTTATTACCTATAATATAGAAATTACACTTATAGAAAATCCATTGTGAATACTCTTAGATATAGAATTATTGATATTTATTTCTATCCATTTCTTAGTTCTACGATAATATGGAATTTTATAAAAGAATAATAATGATTTATTATTTTTGTGTTTTACCCTTACCGGAGACCGCAAAAATATGAGTTTTTTACCCAAAAACGATGTAGATAAAAAAACGTATTTACCAAAATTGTGTTGTTTGAAAATTATTTACCAAAATAGTTTTTTTACATTCAATTCTCTCTCCTATATAATAAATTTTCATAAATGCTTTTTAATGATTTGTTTAAACTTTTAAAAATGTTCTTAAAATAAACTTTTTTATATAGTTTTCCAAAAATGTTATTTATCTCTTAAAAAGTGTTATGTAAAAACATTTTTTTGAATATTTAAACATTCTATTTAAATATGTATTTTTTTAATTTTTTTAACTTTCTTTAACTACAATGGATTAGATTGATTAAAGATAATTTTTTGTTTACCGTAAGCTTTCAAATGAAAATATTTATATTTTTATAGCTTTTTTTTAGATTGTTTAATCGTAGTAGGTGTAAAATATTTCTAAAAAAGCATTCTCTCTCAAAACAAAGTTTTAACTATATTTATCATGATAAAGAAAACTTATTCTTGTGTTATTTGTATATATATAACTAGGTTAGAGCCCATGTATTGCATGGGTGGAATAAATAAAATATATTTAAATTATTAGTTTTATAAATATTTTATTTTTAAAATTTTATTTTCCATTGATGAAATAATAATATAATGAATATTTGTAAGTTATAACACATAATGAATTAAAATTATTACTCTATATTTAATATGTATTAATAAGTTATGAAAATAACTACATTTATATTTTATCGTTTAATAATTTAGTTTACTTATTTACAATAAATATCATTTAATATGAGAGAGAAAAGAAATAAAAATATAAATATATTTTTAAACATATTTTAGTTAAAAATAAAAAAAAATAATTGTTTTTATAATTTTTGTATTTATTATGAGAGAGACAGGAAAATGATTTTTTTGATATACTAAAATAATGACACGTGTAATTTGATATGCTAAAATAAGACACGTGTCTTAATAAAATCTTTTTTTATTATAGGTAATAGATTTTACATTCTTAAATATATAAAGACACAATTAGTTTTTTATAATTCATATATATTTTACTAGGTTAGTAACCCGTGTATTACACGGGTTGAGTAAATAAAATAATAAATAATTAGTAATAAAAATTTATAAATTATAAAACAATGTTTGAAGATACAATATGATTATAATTGTATTTTAATAGTTATTTCAAATAAATAAACAATAGATAGGTTATAAATCGATATGTGTATATATAGATAAATAGATAGTCTAGAAACTCATTTATTAAACAGATTATAGTTAGTAATAAACATAAAAAGTTACAGTAAGATATTTTAATATAAGATATGCATAAAATTATATATATATACTTGTTCAAGAGATAAAACAATTATATTATTTTAAACTCTCTTATCTAAATAGTATCATTTTTAAATATTTGTTTTAAGATTTTCTTATATAAATTTATTGTTTATAAAAATTTTGTTTATTAAAAACTCAAGTTTTTAATTATTCTGGTTGTTTTAATAAAATTACTTTTAGAAAATTCTATATTTTTTAATAATTTAAAAAAGAGTGATTTAAAATATTTTGTTTTAAAATGTTCAATGTTTTAGAAAATATATGAAATTTAATTTAATAAAATTTATTTTTAAAAACATAGTTTGATTTTTAAAAAAATGTAGATTAGAGAGAAAAATTTATCAATTGACCAAATTAATTTTTATTAAGAGAAAGAACTTGTTTAAGTGTTTAAATTATTTTAATACATTTTAGAGGGAAAATAAATTAAGGATTTTTAGCTAAATGACAAGAGTAAAAAATGATGTTTAAAAAGATAACAAGTGGCAAAAAAAACCTTATTTTATTAATATTTATAGATTTATAGATAGTTAATGTGTGAATTCTTTAATTTCTGACAAAATGAAATGTCGTCTATAATTTCAATGAAAAACTTAATAAAATTTAGTTTTACTTTTAAATGAAATTTTTTTCAGAAGATAATCATACATTTAAATATACTTTAGATAGTAAATTACTATTATAAATTATATTAGATTTAATCAAAACTAAAAGACAATGCACAATAATAATACTTGGTTCGTAAAAGGAAATAAAAGACTTTTCTATTTTAATATCAAAACTAAATATTTAAAAAAAAACTTATTAAACTTTTCAAAAAAATAAAAACGATTTTTCTGAACAGCTAAAAACAATCATATTTAAATAATATTTTTAAAATTATAAATGAAAAAATTGAAAAAATAAACATTTAATAAGTCTTGCTAAAAGTATCCAATGAAAATAAGAGAGAGAAAACAAAAAAGTTTAAAAAATACACTAGTTTGGTAAATAGTTTTTAAACTACATCAAATAAAATTCATAACTATACCATTTTGATTAAAAACTCGCAAGGATATCGTCGCATGTAGCTTAGATCTGGCACTCGGGTTTATTATCAGGTTTACAAACCTGCTAAGAAAGCCAATGAAATAGCCGTTGCAACGGTAATATATATTACCCTTTAAATAGTTGTTGCACAATTAACCTTTTTTAAATACATTGATAACCCATTTTTTTATGCTATTAATAACCTTTTTTTTAATTAGAATTTATACTACTTCTAATGTATTCCTACTCTCCTACACTACTATTTAATACAAAAGACATCATTATTAGAGACGTAAACGAACCGAGCCAACCCCGAGCTTGCTTAGACTCGAGCTCGGCTCGTTTTAGTTTTAGAAAGCTCAAGCTCGAGCTCGGCTTGTTTATAATTTTATTTCTAAAGCTCGAGCTCGGCTCGTAAAATAATTATCAGGCTCGGGCTCGGCTCGTATAATAATTATAAGGCTCGAGCTCGGCCCCGGCTCGACTCGTTATTGTTAAATTATTAATAATTTTTTTATTATTACTTTTGTATTTTTAATAATAAAACTTTATATATATAACATAATATATATTATTTAATTATTTTTCTCATAATAATATATACAATAATAGATTTATGTATATATAATACTAGGTTAGAACCTCATGTATTACACGAGTTAAATAAATAAAATATTAAGTTTTTAGTAATGAAAATGTAATAATTATAAAATGATATGATTGAAATTACATATGAGTAATAATATAAGTAATAAAACAATGATATCATTATTTTAAACTTTTATTTTTAAACCCTAATTGCATTTTTAATATATATTTTATTGCAAAACAATCTGTTTTAAAAAACTATCAATATTAAAAAATTTCTTATTGTAACTCCTAATTTTAGTTTTATTTTGTTTTAGAAAAAAATCATTTAAAAGGATCATTTATAAAGCATCTCTTTCTTAATTTATTAAAAAACAATTTTTAATCTCAAAAGAAATTATATAATATTATAAGTATTTAAGATAATTGTTTAATATGAGAGAAAAGTGAAAAATTAAAATTAAATGATCTAGAATTCTATCAAATGACATCTTAAAACTTTCTTTTATTATAATAGATAGATGTAAATAAAATATATATAAAACAAAAAACTCGTTTAGGCTTTCGAGTCGGCTCGAGCTCGATGTCTGAAACTTGGGCTCGAGCTCGTTTAGTAAACGAGCCATGAGGTGAGCTCAAACTTGTTTAAACTTAGCTCAATTCGAGTTTTTTTTCGAACCGATGCCGAGTAGCTTGCGAGCCGGCTTGGCTCGTTTACACCCCTGATCATTATCTAGCTCTTAGCTATTTGATTCGATCATGACTGAGTTGCCAGTCAAAGTTGCTGTCGCATCCAAAGTTAAAGATACATCACAAAAAAATGTGTCATGTAATTGTGAAAAGGCTCATGGGTTTTTGATGAATGATTACTTCATCGATTCACCAAAATATGAAGAAGAAGTGTTTAGAGTAATATTTCGGATGCCCATTAAACTATTCTTAAAATTGTTGTGGATGTAAATGTCGGTTTTGTATGGTTTCAAAAAAGGCTAGATGGGAGTATAAAAAAGAGTTTCACAGTGTTACAAAAATGTGCACCTATGATTTATCATCTAGCAACTGGTAATATCCCTGATAATACAATGAATATCTCGCTATGTAATATTTTGTAATATTTTGTAATATTTAGTGAATACCTTGTAATATTTTTGTAATATCATTAAGGCAAAACTTTTTTATGTGAACCAACTTGTCACAACATTACATTTTGTTTGGAGAATAGATCCAATGAGTTATCGAGACAAATATTTGAGAGGTGATTACCAATACCCGGCAATCATACTCGAAACTATTACGTCACATGATGTATGGTTTTGGCATGCATTCTTTGACGTAGCCAGTTGAATAAACAACAATAATAATTAATTCAACCAGGTCTCCATTATTCATTAACGAAATGCATGAAATTGCCCCGAAATGTCCATTTCATGTTAATAGACAACAATACAAACGTGAAATCAATCGTTTATTATTCAAAGCCAGTTAACCTTCCCCTTTTGTTTGAAATCCAATTTTCTTTTCATTTCTATATCATACATTTTCTTCCTTGCTAATAAATAATAATCCACATTTTCTTCCTTGTTGTGCATTGATTCTTCCTTATCATTAATCTCCTTCACCACAAAGATCCAAGTCTTGAACTTCCTTATTCTCATCAGTTAACTTCTTCCTACTCCATAAATTTACATGCATATTAAATTCTTATATTTAAATATAGCAAAATGTAGGTATCACATGAATGGACCCCTCAAGCATTCATTGCATAAACCAAAAGACACCATCTATACATATGAAATAAACAAATTACTTAGTCTAAACTCAAAACCTTCATAAACATTGTAACATGAGGTCTCTCTTTGCTATCTTGTTTCTCTTCTCCCTTCTTCTGGTAAGTGATTATATTTATATGAATGTAGAAATTCATTTGTATTTAGAATTCTTGAATTGTTGTAACATTTTTTCTGTTTTTTTTTTCTAAAATTAGCTTGCAAGTGTCAATGAAGCAAGAAAAGACCCTGAAGAATACTGGCGAAGTGTAATGAAAGATGAGCCCATGCCGAAAGCACTTCGAGATGTTTTGATTCGAGATCCATCTACGTCAGGAGATAAAGATAACATGAAAGATCATTTCATACGAAACTTTGATACAAAGCCTAATCTCATAATCTATCGCTCCCATGTTATGTATAAACAGAAAGGCCATGAGTTAGCATCTTCTAAGTTTAATTAATCTTGTTAATCTTGTTCAAGTCTGATATCTATTTCGGCAATGCAAATAAACTTTGGATGGTATAAATCTTCACCAAGAGTTTGCCTGCGTCGCTATTTATTCAGGTTAAATGTTCGTATTCCTTTCATTCCAACTAAAGCGGTGTAGTAAGTATTCATGTAATCTATGGTTAGACCCATTAAAACTAAAAGAATGATAAATGATACAGCTATCCTGTATTTTTAAACTTTGTATCAATATTCGTATAATAAGAATACTAAATAAGAACCCTTTAAGAGATAAAGTTGTGAAAAGAATACATTATCTATAGACACTAATAAAAGAAGTTTTTTTTTTTGCAATTTGTTATTTTCTTAAACCAACTTTTTGACACTTGTTATTCTTCTAAACATCCTTACTTTATTTTTTCTTCAAAAAGATATTAAAGTAATTTAAACATTTAAACAATTTCTCTCTATTCATAAAACTTAATTTGGTCAATTTATAAAATTTTCTCTCTCATCTACATTTTTTAAAAATCAAACTATGTTTTTAAAAATAAATGTTATTAAGAAAATTAAAATTCATATATTTTCTAAGACATTGAACCTTTTGAAACAAAATATTTTAAATCAGTTCTTTTTTAAATAATTATAAAAAATATAGAATTTTCTAAAAGTAGTTTTATTAAAAGAACCAGAATAATTAAAAACTTGAGTTTTTGATAAACAAGAATTTTATAAACAATAAATTTTTATAAGAAAATCTTAAAACAAATATTTAAAAATGAAACTATTTAGATAAAAAAGTTAAAAATAGTACAATTGTTTTATCTTTTGAACAAGTACGTATATATAATTTTATACATATTTTATATTAAAATATCGTATTTTAACTTTTCTTGTTTATTTTCCAACTATAATCTGTTTAATAAATAAGTTTCTAGACTATCTATTTATCTATTTATCTATATATCTATCTATCTATCTATCTATATATCTATAACCTATTTATTGTTTATTTATTTGAAATAGTTATTCATATGCAAATATACAATTATAATCATATTTTATCTTCAAACATGGTTTTATAATTTATAAATTTTTAGTACTAATTATTTATTATTTTATTTATTCAATCAGTGTAATACACGAGATACTAACCTAGTATAAATATATACAAAATTGCAGCCATCAAACATTATTGATTTCTGGGTGCCCTATTTAAACTTTAAGCTGTTTAGTTGCATATTATACAATAAACATAGCAACTTTATTAGAAACAAACTTTTTTAAGAGATATATACCAACATTTGATTCGATTATTAGTACTAGGCCACCTGCTTAACATAAACCGAAGCAAAAGATGACCAATGATTACAATATAAAATCAATCTGTTCATATAGCTAGTTTGATCATGAAACCAAATCTGCATACTAAAAGTAAAACAAACCGAGAATAATGACTCTTGTTTCTAGCAGTTGCATCCGGAGGCCCTTGGTTGACTCGTAGTTCCTACGTCAATGGTATCGGGCAAGTATCTTCATAGAGAATTACAAATCAAAGAAAGACGTTGTGTTAGTGTAATTACGGTTTTACCCTTTTTAGAAACAGTGACAGTTGAATTTGAACTTACATTTCTTCATCTTCACCACTATTTAATGCATTATTGGCAATGACTTCAAATGCTTCTTCAACATTAATTCCATCCTTTGCAGAGGTCTCAAAATATGGGATGTTTCCTTTTGATGCACACCAGGCCCGCGCCTTCTTCTCAGAAACCTGTGAAGAAAGTGTTTTCATGATAAAAAAAATGAGTAAACTTGATGGTAAATTTGTTGAAAAGTGAAGATTTATAATATTAAAAGGCGAAAGTACCACTCAACTGTTGCCACCGTCAACATCAACCTTGTTACCTAGAACAACAGATGGGAAATTTTCGGGGTCTGAAGGGCTCGCCTGAAAGATAATATTAGATCATGAGGTCAGAATGAGCCATGTTATATATAAATGTTCAGAATTGACTTACTAGTTGACTTTTTCTTTAACCAAGCTTCAATTTTAAGTCCCAAAAATACACTATAGTTTGTCATGATAAGCGATTTTTTGTACATTTTGAATCTAATGCAAAAGATATTACAAATACCTGAATAAGGAATTCCTCCCTCCAGTTGTTGAGACTGTCAAAGGATTTCTGCACATTCACATCATATACAAGAACACAGCAATCTGCACCTCGATAAAAAGCGACACCAAGGCTTTGAAATCTTTCTTGCCCAGCCGTATCCCAGATCTGAGATATAAAAGATAACAATTCAACGTCACAAAATGCATAACATTCTGTAAAATGTAAAGGGTTGAATCGTGTTCTTAATTTTAGCAATTTTTTCATCAAGATGACTATATGATGAGATTTAACTATTTGTATTCAAGGTTACATTTTTAGAGCTTTTTAATAACCAAAATACAAAGATTTACAATGTTTACAAGAAACAATAAAGCACTGAAAATGATTGTCACCAACCCACCATACTAACACAAACCGGAAATCTATAACCACCAATATCACTAAAGTTTGTTTCTGTTCTAAAAATAATATGGGAAGCCATCATTACAGTCTTTTTCTACCTACTCAGATTCTCTTTGTTCAAAGTATGAAAAACATTATATTGACTATTGTATGGATCAAGTTGATGGTTGTCATTATTTATCTTCCACTCATAGACATACTAATCTGTGACCCCAAGAAACAAAACTAAAGATAAAGAAATGATCCAATGTCATAGAATTCAAATTGCCTGATAGTGATGATCTGTTTCAGAAGTTTCCAAGTAACATGAAAATAAAGTTCAAGCTTCAAAATGCTTGTGGATCAACAATGGGTCACAATTACTAACCTATAGAGTGAAAAGCCTATCATCAGATTGCACTTCCTTTGTCAAGAAATCGGCTCCTATTGTTGCCTTGTATTGAGGGCTAAACTTCTTGTTGACATATCTAAAGGATATAAAGGGCATACAAGAACCATCTACAATAATGGGTTTACTTCTCATAAATCTTATTAGTCCTGTTAACATATCTCACATCAGCCACCCCGTTGTGCTAATACTTTTTTAGGTCGGCCTTTTAAAGTTTTAGCAGAGTTTATGTTAATAAACACCAAATAACACTTGATATCTTCCAATTTTTTAGTCGCTTCAAGATTTTCTTATAGTTTTACATAAATTACTTGTTTATCTAATCTAGGAATAACCAACTGATACTGCTTTTAGAATACACTTGACATTTTGTTCTGTTCTATATTAAGTATAATATTAGCATAATCTACTAAAACTTAAAAACAGAATATTATTTTGCAACACTTGGGAATTTATACAATGCTGACTAGAGTCACAGAGGATACTGATTCATCAAAGATGTCTTGCCCACCCTGCATCAACCAAGGGTAACAAATTGGTCAGCAAGACAGTCATGAAGGCGTTATAAGTTCATCAAAAGTGGTACATGACTCTCTCAGCATTACAGACACCCTACAAATACAGTTTGTTTAATTGAAGAAGCTAAATTGTTACAAAATAAACAAAACATTCATGGTAAAGTTAAGCTCATATCAAATGGTATCACCAAAAGTAACAATTATTGCACAAACTTTAGCAAATGAGGATTAACACAATCTAAACCTTTGAAGAATTAACAATTGAAAGAGGAATCGTACTCATGACTCAAAAACTATATCACAAACTAAAACCATTAAAAGCGTTGCAAAGTATGAGACTTGTCCACATCGATTTTATGGGCAACAAATGTGAGGTTTATCGACCAAATGGGCTCCCTCACCCACCAAACTGGTCTTTTTGGGATGAGCGCTTCTTTGATACATAACAATGGTATAAGAGCCAGGCTTAGAGTGGTGGCCCACTACAAGGGCGAAAGATATAACCCCTCCCCTCTTTTTTTGTCAGTAAGGTTAACTTTCAATCTGGTAGTGTAGTCTTTTTATATATGTCGCAGGAGTGCTCAAGCTCCGCCACTGGCCCACTGAGTGGTGGTCCGGAGGGAACCAGCCGTGACCAACATGACTATGACCAATGGCAAATTGGCAACACTGATGGTCCAATGTTACTAATCGAAAATATTGAAAGATTATACATGTGTCAATTTAGTTGTACGAACAACAAATACAAGGTTTATAGACCAAATAAGCTCAAATGGGCTCGCTAGACTAATCTTTTGAGATAAGTTCTCTTGTTTGGTCGGTAACAAACTACAAGTTTCATGGTTAGTAGAACTGAAAACAGTAACGTATCTATGCTAGTCAAAGGGAATTGAATCAAATTGACCTAAACGAAATGAAACAATTGAGATCAAAAGTAATCAAAACCACAAGCGAAATCACTCAATCAAATCAAAATCCACTAAAACGATTGATAAGTTGAATTATGATTAGATAGAATAAAATCAAACAACTGACCAGCTGTCGCCGAGGATGATGACCTTCAGTAGGGTTCGTCTTCTTGAAGACATCGTTATCGGATCCGATTTGCAAACAGAAACACAGATTTTTATTTGAATTGAAATAAATTGCAGGCTAACAGTAATTGATGAACACCATTGGATCTTTGTATGGTGTAGGATTTATCGAACTTCAGTTGCTTATTTTTTTATTCAAATATATGTTTAAATTACATAAACGTTACCCCTGCCACTAAATAGTAGTGTTTTGTCTGATCGTTACGGGTTTATATCAAAATTGAGTTTTACTAAATACCAGTGGTTTGGGTCTTTGGATGGTGTGTTTTTTTTGGAATGATGGGCGAGCGGGTCATCAGTGTTGTCTGTGTTTGCGGGCGTGAGTGGACTTCCACCAATAGATTTACCCAGGTGACCGGATTTAAAAAAATTTCCTTAGTCATTTAAAAAAATACTAGTGGTTTGGTTTATATTTATTCAGAACTACAAACTGTCGATTTACCTAATTGTCCTGATCAAATTGGCTGAATTAGACCGTGAACACTCCTATTAAATGTATAACCATATGGAATTTCATGCTACAAAGCCCAAAGGGCTTATACTCAAGTGATACTAACGTTTTATACGGTGTAAGTTTAGGACTACCTTAGTGGTTGATTGGATATTAAAAAGATAAAAATTTAAAAATAATAAATAAAGCTCACTTACGTTGTGTTTTCGAGATTTTTTTTAAAAAATAGAAAATATTTGTGTTTCAGAGTTGGTTTGAATAACAAAAATGAAAAATAGCGAACGAAAGAATTTTTTCAATAATTTTACTTCCTTATCTTCCTCCCAAATCAGAACAAAATGAAATGAAACATATGTTGTGTAATTGTTTCAAAATTCGTAGCAAATTAAAAACTCGTGATGTGAATGTAAAATACTGCTATGTTAATGTTATAAAAAGAAATTTGATAGGTATTTGTTTTACGGTTTTTAGGGTCCAACATGGTTAAACCCGAGAAATGCTACTATAAAAGTACTAAGAATTATCAATGTCGTTAAATCAATATAGCCAAATACAATTATACTTATCTTCTCTATGGACAATCTAGTATCCTAGTGTATTATGTATAGTGAACTATAGAAAATATTATATACTCACACGATTTAAACCATTAAACTACTAATCATTAACCAAAGATAATTAACCACTTAAAGGTCAACCTAATCCAATTGGTGTGTTTCTTTGAACACAATACAACCAATTCGTTTGTTGAGCAATTTCATTACTAACATGGTCAATTGAAATCAAAATTTTCTAAATCAAGTATAGATACCTATTTGATTATATTTAAATACTTAAAAGTGAATTTGATTTTTTTTTTACTAAAATTCAACCAAAACTGATATGTTTATTTCATAATTTGCTAAAAGTGATATCGACTGTTTCACATGTGAATTATAAAGTCTAAACATTCATAGAAGCATGACTGATCATTTGAAACTAAGTTTTATCAATTTAGGTATTTTAGTTAAGTAAGTTATTATTACCAAATTCCACAATTTTTGCAATTCAGCTATATGGATTTGGATCCAAATTAGTTTCAAAGTGACTATAGCTAATTTTATTAACTAATGATGGTCATAACATTATTTAATATGAAATATCACTTTAAACGCAAACAACCAATTACTTAATTTAGGCTACATAGTGAAAACCAAGCTTAATCAAGAAGTTATAAACATCATTATCTAATCTTAAACATAGTTAATTTTACAATAATTCAATTGAACTTATGCCAAATGAAAATTTACCATTAAATAAAATATGCGTAAGATATAATATAAAATACTCGATGTTACACATTTGTTATAGGAAAGAAAGTGAAGTGCTTAAATCAAAGAATAAACTTATACAATACACAAATGGACACATGAAAGTTATTGAATGTAAGAAAAGACTTATACGATGTATTGAAAAACACGTGAAAGTGTTCCAGTATAATAATGAACTTGTATGGTGTCACATGCTAACAACTAATTAGGGTTTACAAAACTCTATTAGTCTGTTAGTTCTAAAGGCCGATATGATTCAAGTAAGTTTAACTTTGGACGTTAAATCGAATTGTTGTAGCATGTATATCTAGGAGCGTTAAGGGCATCTACCGATGGATCATAAAGAAAGAATTCTTGTCATTTCATGTTATTTGAAGCTTGATGTGATATATAATAGTAGTTGATAACACTTAAAAATAGAAATTAGTCATAAATGATAAGCATCATATGAATAAAACAAACTAAAAATGGAAATGATGAACAAATATTTAGGAAGCTTATTTATAGGATGTTTAATTATGGGAAAAGAAAGAAGTGGTACCTATGTTTTATTTGTTGATTTCAGGTAACCACACAACATGTTTTTCTCACTGCTAATTCCTATCAGAATCCCCTTAACCTTGTCCTGCAAATCAAATAAAAGCTATCCATTTAACATCAAATATTTGCATACAAGTTCACAAGTTTTGCCATTATACAAGGAATATATGTCATTTTCTGCAAGGGTTTTGCAAGATTGATCCATCTTTCTACCATTCAATTCTTTTCCTTGTCATGATATGTCGTTTTCTATGACCGCTGCCACCATCAAGTTTCATGAGCGTCGTCAAGGGTAACCAAAAATTTAAAAAAAATTGCTTTCAAAATGCCCTCGGATGATTATAACAACAACGATAACAACGGCAACTACAACGGCGGTAACAACAATAACAACTACGGCAATAACAACGACGGCAATAACAACGACGGCAATAACAACGACGGCAATAACAACAACGATAACAACGGCGATAACAACACCGACAATAACAACAACAATAACGGCAACAACGAAAACAACAACAACAGAAACAATAACAACGACAACAACAACGGCAACAACAACAACAACAACGGCAACAACAACAACAACGGCGATAACAACAACGGCAATAATAACAACGGCAACAACGGCAATAACAACAACAACAACGGCGATAACAACAACGGCAACAACAACGAAAATAACAACAACGGCAACAACAACAACGACAACAACAACGACGACAACAACAACAACAACAACAACGGCAACAACGGCAATAACAATAACAACAACAACGGCAATAACAATAACAACAACAACGGCAACAACAATAACAATAACAATAACAATAACAACAATAGCAACAAAAATCAAAAGGCTCCACCACCACCGCC
>BJCM01070301.1:0-12841 GCA_018326385.1 Flaveria bidentis
TATATATATATATATATATATATATATTTTCTTTTATTTAATATAAAGTTATAACAGTTTTTTGTAAGAATAAATACAGTTTTTTGTAAGAATAAATATAAAGATCAAAATAATCAAATGATTTACAAGTGATTGATTAACAGTCACTAAAAGATAATTTATATAAAACCGCAAATCATGTTACATCTAATTTCTTTAACCTTATAAAATTACATATTTGTAAAAACATAAGTGCTGAGTGTATAATATATAATCATCTTCTCATATGATGATTTAAGTATGCATTTTATTTTATAAGTTTAGACATATATACAAGAAATTGTCTTAAAAGACAATAGGAGTAATCTTTTTTTTTTTTTTTCCACCAAACAAAACCCTAAACGCAGTGTTACTCTGTCACAATCTTTATTTCCAATTGAAAGAGTTACTATTAAGTAGGGGCGTTCAAAAAATCCGATATCTAAAAATATCCGAAATCCAATCCGTATCCGTATCCGAATAAATTGATCTAAATCCTTATTTGGATATTTGGATTAGATCTCATCCAAATTTGATTTTTTTTTTCGGATTTCGGATCGGATTTTGGATATCACAATTTTTTTTTCCGGGTTATTCGGATATCCGATTAATTCGAATAAGACTTCAACTATGTTTCTAGCCTAATACTCATTACTCAACTATCTATTATTTTTTCAACTCAATAAATAAAAATATTTACACATTCTAGTCATAATCCTAAATAATTATGCAATAATCGATCGTTTTAAATTACAAATTCTAATATTCCAGTTTTATA
Source organism: Flaveria bidentis (assembly GCA_018326385.1). Taxonomy (NCBI): domain Eukaryota; kingdom Viridiplantae; phylum Streptophyta; class Magnoliopsida; order Asterales; family Asteraceae; genus Flaveria; species Flaveria bidentis. The sequence goes on from BJCM01070301.1 coordinate 797, forward strand.
CAATTATCTATTATGTTTTAATTTTGAATTAGCATACAAGTCAAATTTTATTTTTTAGTTTTATATCTTTCATTGTGATTTCCAACTTATAAATATGTTAAGAATAAAAAAGAGAAAAAAAAATTGTTATTTGGTTTTTCAGATATATCCGAATCCGATTCGAATTGAATTAAAATAAATTCATATTGGATAGTAAATCATTATTCGGATCTGATCAGATTTCGGATATGATCCTGAAATTTTCAGATCCGAATAATCCGTAATCCGATCCGAATAATCTGTTATCCAATCCGATAAACACTCCTATTATTAAGCGGTGAGGCTTCTAAGAGACATCAACTTGGCTAATATTAGAAAGAATTCAATTAATATTAAAATAACATTTAACTTTTTAATAATAACCTCAAACCCATGGCTTCTTCTTCATCATCTCTTCACCTCCTTCAAATCCCTTCATCTAAAACCCTACATATCACCTCTCAAACTCTATCTCCAACTTCCATACGCATCTTCCCTTCATCCTCAACCCCTTTCTCCATACCCACTTCGATCAAGCTCTTCGAAATCACACCATCGTCTCGATTCTCCACAAAAGTCGCCGTTTCACCGGAATTAAAGCTCGAAGATGAGCTATCAAGCGGATTTGATGAAGAATTGGATGTGGGTTTCGCCCCTGAGGTCAAACTTTTTGTGGGTAATCTGCCATTTCATGTTGATAATGAGACTCTTGCTATGTTGTTTCAACATTGTGGAAGTGTTCAGACGGCTGAGGTATAATTTGCTGTTTTTACTGTAATTTTTGTTTGTTTTGCTTGGTAGAAGTGTAAAAGATTGTATTTTTGTCTGTTTTTTAGGTCTGGTTTACTGTTTTGAAACTGTTTTAGGTCTGTTTTTTTTGGTAGGACTGTGAAAGATTGTATCTTTGTGTGGTTTTTAGGTCTAACTAATTGTTTGAAAGATTGTATCTTTGTGTGTTTTTAGGCCTACTTGATTGTTGTAAAACTATTTTGCTTTTGTTTTCTTGGTAGAATTGTTAAAGAGTGTATCTTTGTTTTATTTCGGTCCAATTGATTGTTTTGAAACTATTTTGGTTTGTGTTTTTGGTAGGACTGTGATAGATTGTATCATTGTGTTTTCTAGGTCTAATTGATGGTTTTGAATCTTTTTTTGGTTAGTTTTGTTGGTTGAACTGTAAAAGATTGTATCTTTGTGTGTTATAAAATCTAATTGATTGTTACTTGTTTCACATAATACTAATACATGTAAACTCTAACCACAGTAGGTTTGTGTTTTGTTCCTTAGAAGACATGTCTTCTTCTATTATATCTTGTTTTAGATTAGATTATAACTTGAAAGGTGCAACTTCTTTGGAATTTACTAATTATTACGTGGTCAACTATATGAGACTATTTTCTCAAGTTTAATTAGTGAATTACCTTCGGGTGCTTTGAAGTTTGAACAAATATGTTGCAGGTTGTATACGACAAATTGAACAGAAGAAGCAGAGGTTTTGCTTTTGTAAAGATGTCATCAGTCCAAGAAGCCAAAGCAGCTGCAAAGAAGTTTGATGGCTATGTAAGTTCTTTGATGAATTATGACTATTTTAATAATAACGAGGCCAGAACGTAATGTACTAGCATAGTGATATTGTTTGCTTTGGACAAAAGTCACAACCCAGACTCATGATTTTCCAAATTATTCCGCCTTAGTTAGAGGGGTCCGTTTTAATGGAATATGTGAACCAAAACACTCTTAGCAGTATGCTCATCACTTCATCACGAGGAGCGAAATTGGTCCCGCTACCTTAACCACAACCTGTCACGCACCTTGACCTTGATTAACCTTGACATGAATACACATTATCCTGAATTGAGGGAAGACTGAAAAGGCATGGTACCACTCTTTGCTTTCCTCTTCTGTCAGCCCGAGGGGTGCTTAACAAGTGAGGGTGCTTTATTATCAGACTGCATTGAGTTACTTGACTAGTTTTCAAGCTCTGATAATAAAGCACCCTTACGTGTTAAGCAGCTTTTTGTTATTTAGCACTATCTGATGTTGTTATGTCTTAAAACAAATTTATGACGTTGCTACCAGATAAGTTGTCTTGTTCTTGGATTGTAATCTTGTTTTGTGAGTTCATTACATTTACATCGATATATATTCTGGATGTTGAAAATTAATTATAGGGTGTTACAAAATCACCCCATTTGCAATTTTGGAACAAAGTCATTCATCTATTCATGTTATTTCCCATTGTTGTTTCATTTAAACCAATAATGTTTTAGGTCCTTTTGAAATTATAGGAGCTTGATGGGAGACAACTAAAGGTCAATTATGGACCACCACCAAGAAAGAAACCGTTCATCAAAAAACCAAGAGATCATGAAATAAGTGAGAATAACACCAACAACGTTGTTTACGTCGGGAACCTTTCATGGAATGTTGACAATGAAACCCTTGAAACTTTATTTTGGGAGCATGGAAATGTCATGCAAGCCAAAGTATTTTATGATAAAGATAGTGGTAGATCAAGGGGTTTTGGTTTTGTGACTTACAGTTGTGCAGATGAGGTTTATAGCGCGGTTAAATCACTCGATGGTGTTGTAAGTGAACCCCGTGGCTTCTTTTTTGACCATTTTTTTGTTTTCATCTTTTTTGGGTCTGCTGAACCACTATAATGTTTCTGTTGTAGGATCTTGATGGCAGAAACATCCAAGTTAGCATTGCTGTGCCTCCGCAAAGGCGTCAACTTTAAACATCTTTTGTAAAGGTGCAATACTATGGACTCACATGTACCATGTTAAAGTTGCAAAAAAGTATCTAGTGATTTTTTTTTGCTTTCATTGTGTCTGATTTAAATCTGTTTTCTGAATCTGCAGGTATGTTCATGGCGTTTTGATTTTGGTTAGCGTCAATTGCTTCAAAGTTCAAAAATAATAGTGATGCTTGTACCAAAGCTGAAACTAATATGAATCTTAAATATCGGGACTATCAGTTCTTGTAGGTGTGTTTAGTTTAGCAATGTATGTTTTAGATAGTATAAGAATTATGTGTGTTTTGATGTTGTATCCTAGTACAAGTTATATCTAGATTCACAGTAGTTATTGTGAAAGGGTGTGCATAGGCATGAAATGGTTAATAATATCAGCTGTTGGTAGATGCAGAAAAATGGACAGGTTAAGTAAGCGGGTCAAAACAGGTTTGGGGCCGATCTTTTTCAGTTAACACGTTTAGCGATTGTTTTATATCATTATTATGAGCCCTTTTGCTCCCTCTTTAAATGGGGCTACACAAATGTGTTTGTGTTTGCTAGTACATACATTGATACACACTATTCAACAGTAGTGAGTGGTGGACCTCTGCAGATGCTCTAAACAGTCATTGAACCATCTTGACCTCTTTTGCTTCTATAACCGAGCATTTGGTTCAAACTTGTGTCTTGGCATATATGAAAGTGATCATGAAAGCTTGCCCAGCGATGATAAGAAACGATCGTCCATGGTGGATCATTTGTCTGCCTGGCGTGCTCTGGCTTAATGGGTGCGAGATCATGTACTTATCTTTAAGGTTTCTGCAATCATTGTATAGTTGCGAACATAACACTTGCTTTCAGAACACGAAGAACATATATAAACAGGTTTCTTGTGTTGTACTTTTAACTGCATGAAAGGGTTCATAAAATTCTTGATCGATCTGTAATTTATCGGTTGACCCTAAACAAGCATGTAAGCGTCTAGTTGACAATGTGACATAGCCTGATCTCTATATCTTGTGATGTCTAGGTGATGTCTAGCAATAACAACTGTATTTAAGGTAATAACACTTGTTATTTATCAAAAAACAATATTAGTAATAGTTTTAGAAGTAATAATATTAGCAATGGCTACTAATAAGTTAAGTAATAATAAAACTTAATATATAAATGCGTCGGGTGTTGAAATGTGATTTTTAATAATAACAAAATAAAATAATAATTATAATTAGTAGTAATAGAGTCACAAGTAATATTATTATCGAGTAAATAAAGCGTAATATATAATTCGGTAATCAAATCATTTCGTTTTATGAAATAATTGTTTAACAAGTAAAAAATGGTATATGTTTATTTATATTAAGTGATTTTAAATTCTCATTATTCATGTATAAACTCAATAGCTTTAAAACCTTTATGTAATATTGTTAACGATAATGATGATATAGTTAAGGATAATAAATATGGTTATACTATTGTATAAATAATGATAATATTAAAACCAGTACATACAATTTACTACTACATATATCTATATTTATGCAAGTTTGCTTAATTATTTGGTTATACGTAAATATGTTAATATGTATCTAAATTTTTTGAATACACTATTGCAACGTTTTCATATACGTTCAAAATCAAGCAGCGTTGAAACGCATGTCTAACCCGCTAGAATAATATTAAAATTATAAGTTGGTGTTTGTATGTCAATAAAAATATCAAAGTAAAAATTATCAAATAATCAAACAGTAATTGAAAAAACAAACCTAAGGTAGTGATTCAAAAGTTGTGACCACTCCAATCGATCTTACTTGCACAGTTACACACAACAATTCAAAGTAACTTTTAAACCCATTTTATATATCATCAAACTATGTATTTAATTTCGCTACTATCAAATATATTTTGACCTTTGATAATTTTTACTTTACCAAACTACATAAAAAATTAGATAATGTTAAAGCAAGTTGAATGTTGCTTTAAACGAAAAGATCGGTTAACAAAAGTTAGCCACAAGTATTGTTTTTAAAAGTGTTCGTTTATGAAACATCAAAAGACAAGACATGTTATAGGACCGACATGAATGGATGTAGAGGTTATTAAGTATGTGATTTGTTGGTTTGTTAGAAAGATAAGAAAAATGTTTTTTTGTTGCAAATTGAACTAAGCGGTAGCTCTCATGACGCGCTTCTTTGATTGTAGCTAAACAACTATGAAATACTATATAACACATACAAAAAATTACTTGTGTCGCGTGATAACAATAATTCTTTAGTAGATTCACCTACGAGGTAGAGTAAGTGAAAAACACAAAAGGTTTTAGATTATTTATATAAAGCTTGGTTGAATAAACACGTACATATGCCAAAGGATCGAGTTGCCCTGCTACTAAACTACAACTAACTTAAATTCTTTCATCATGAAACAAGCCAATAATAATACGAGACATCAATCACCACCCCTCGCCCCCTTGGGTGGCTCCCGGCCTTACTAGTGACCTCTTGACACCAAATTGGAAGGTATACACATTGGTTCCGTTCCTTGTTTGTAAACAGCTCATCACGCCCCATCTGAAGGCCATGAGACTGAGAAAGCGACATTTCTAAAACCATTACAAATATGGTTTTTTTGAATTGAGAAAGCTTCTAGAGGTTGATTTGGTGATTGGGAGCATGGAAAAGAAAAGTGAGGTGAGGTGCTTAAATAAGGATGAAAGGAAAATGCACTTGTGAGATGTGGTGGAAAGTAGATAAAAGGACAAATCAATTAGCATCTTGCAAAGGATATGCTATTGGCACATTGCATAAAGTGCATCAAACTTTTCTATGCCTCATGTTCCATGTTGGCCACAACTAGATTCTCAACTTTTATGATACTCACTCTAGTGTATCTGTTAGGGTTCATCCACTTATGATTAAAGTTTGATCTCAATCTACCTAAGATCAAGGGTGAATCTATGTAGGTTAGACCACCATCACATGATATCACAAAAAACTATCATGCATGATGTTTATTTATATTTATATCTGATACTTAAGTGATTTGAAAAAACTTCACATAACCCTAATTAAACTTACTTATGTTAATCTTGAAACTCTAACTAGATAATATGATCTTGATGGAGGCCTATTAAACATAGTTGCTAGTAAACTTAACCCATGAGTTAATCACAAATATAAAAAGAGTGTTACTATAAACTATGATATGTTTTCTAATACAAAATCAGTTACACCCTATATGGATCACCTTTTCTTTTCCTTCTCTGATGCTACCAACAAGCCACACGCAATAGAGTTAAATGGATTGTTGTGAACTTAGAAATTTGACGGGAACTCAAACGGTACACAAACACAAAAATAGTGTCACTCACATGAAACTCAAGCATAACACGAACATAAAAATAATGTCACTCACATGAACTCAACAATAACATAAATTATTGTTGATTGACACAAAACAAACCGCTCAACCGGCAATCTTATTTTATTTTATTTACATGTTAATACTCTAGAATTATAAATTTATTGCAAAAATGCAATTACAAAAGAAATAATTATGTTTAACTACAAAATTTGACACTAATCACACATTTTGTCTTTATAATTTGGACTAAAAGTTTACTCAATTTAAGTTATGACACAAAATACTTTCGAAAAAATAAATATAAAATTAAACAAGTCAAACGTATCAACATTAAAACCTATCAAGATGACCAAAACATGAACAATTTTGCTAAACACCTAAATCCGTTTAGTTCATAATAACAAATTTAACCAATAACACTCGAAGCTCTAAATTTCACTTCTGCAACAATCTTTCTTGCATAAGTATCATAAATTTCCACTTGATTTTACTTGCAATAAATTAGTATGGACAAAACATGAAACAAATATAATCAAGTGTCAACCTATGATGATTATATGAGCAAGATTATGCTTAACAACAAAAATAAAAGTTAAAAAATATTATTGATCAAATTAACAATTCATGAATGTGATTGACTAATGTGACATAGTTTGAATGAATTAAATTCAAAACTGTCTTAGATTTAAACCCAAAGAAGCAGAATTTCATGTTATTTGGTAACTTTTCAACAACCCTTTATTCAATTTCAAGTAAAACCACCAAAGTTTAATCTACAACTGTGATATCTCAAAAACAGTAAAAGATCAACTGATACAGTTAATTGGTAACTTATCAACAACTCTGTCAAAGGATTTGGTCAAACAGAAGTCAACGATTCAAATCTGAAATTTACCCTTTTTTAAAAGAATTGGGCCACTGTTATGTCGTCCTCATCTCACCTCTCTACCCCATGACACACCATGCATGTTGATGTTGTTAGACTATATTATTAACCTGCGCTTAGGAAAGCCGAAAGACTACATAAACACTCAAATCATATCATTGCTTGTAACCAAGACTTCCAACTATACCCGAGAACAATGGTTTCTCCTTCACACTTGTGCGGGAAAGTGATTCAGATGTCGATTGACCCTCATCTGATGAATTTGGTCTGGTCCAGATCTTGATGTGGCCTTCTCGACATGCTGTAAGCACATAATCTTGTGTGAAAATCAAGCCTGAGAGTGGTTCAGTGTGAACACGATGAACCACTAACGGAGATAGCTTTGGAACATCACGCATGCTTGGTGCAGGTCGTAAAGTGCCAGATGGGTATGTTTGGTCCCAATGAGCTGATTGGCTCCCGGTACTCATTGTTGGGGACCCACCATGAGCGCGCCGCATTGGCACTACTAACTCATCCATTTCAAGATCCCATAATAGCAATTGTGTGTCCTGCACACATGTTGTAAGAAACATATTCTTCCAAAGATGCAAGATAAACTCAACAAGAATGCATGTTTTCCCTAGAATGTGTTATGTTTGTGTTTTTGTTTTCATCTTAATCTCAAAAGCTGGGCCGAAATCAACACAGAAATTATTTAGAAAGTCAATCACTTGTTTCAAAAATTATGGACAAACATATATGATGAATCTGAGTAACATTATTACATTAGAGCTCTAATCATCATAAAAGATAGAAACATTGGTGTTTGCAAAACCAAATATTCATTTTAATGCATAATTCTGAACAAAATCATATAGCTTACCTGACCAACAGAACCGAAGCGATATACGATGTTTTCCTCGGTGCCATCTGTATTTGGGGCAGACCAATAAGAATCAAAGGCAACTCCACTGACCTGTAACCTTATTGAATATCAGAAATGGCCAAAGATCCCTAAACAGAGTAGAAGCATTACCACGTAATGATAATGAAAAGAAATTAAAAATAATAAAATTACCCATGAACTGTGTCCTTCACCCCATGCTACAATTTTCCGCTCTTCCATACTCCAAACTTGGACCAAGTCATCTTCACCTCCCGTTAATATATACTTTCCATCCATGCTGTTATTTGTTGTTCAGTAGAAAACACAACAGAAGATCATTCATAGGGTGGCAGGAGGGGTGGATTGGATAATAGGATGAAATGTGTCACTTTTTATATGGGTCGGGTTAACCCACAAAAAAATTTGTGTCCACTTTATGAAATAAGAATTGGTTATCAACTGTGATTACAAAAACAATAGCATGTAACAATCTAAATTCTTTGAATAAAAACACAGTACGAGGTCAAATGCATTAAAGTCAGACTTGTGTTGTTTTAAAACCTGATTGACCCATATGACATGTTCCCTTTTTCCATAAAGTTTTTATTTGACGTATCCAATATCAAACAGAAAAAAAAAACCCAAATAGGACCATTTATAACTCATAAGTAAACATTTACAAAATTCCACCTCTAGTTATTCATGCTTAGAATATTTTTAACCCAAAAAAGAAGACAATATAAAGGCAAAACTGCAATCTGTAATTAGGATTTGAAAGAAAGGGTATTTCACCTCCAAGTGCAACATAATAAAGCACCATAATAGCTTTTGCCTCCACATACAAGTTGCTCAGTTTTGAAGTCAAAAACTCGTAGATAACCTACAACAGATGATTAAAAATCATCAACTATTACTTGTAACAACAATTAAAAAAACAAGCAGCCAATATATGAAAAAAAGTCAAAGATGTTATTATATACCATCCCTTCCGACAGTTGCAATATAACCCCCATCACTTGAAAAGGCAATACTATTTATTGACCCTTGACATATATGCCATCTAGAAATTGGATTCTGCACAAACGGATAACAACCAACTTCAAAAGTTGCGTAATCGGCTTAAAATTCAACACACTGCACAGTTCATATTAGAATCTAGCCAAACACAATTGTGGTGGCAATAAGATCAGATTACAACGGGTCACTTCTAGTACAGGTGAAAAGGGCTGGGTTGGGTTAACTTGCAAAACCTTTTTATCCATTATTAATTTCACATAATCAGCACATTAGTTACAATTACAAAAAGTCAGAAACAATATTGTTACAATATATCCCAATTCTATTTACAAAACAATTTTGAGGATGTCTGCATTACACTTTGTTTGACTAACTGACTTTAAACTGGCAAAAATCAACCCATAAACGAATATATGAGTTAAAGTGATTCCTCCAAAACAGAAAATAGGTACCTTACTATAGCGTGCATGTGAAACAGAAAATTGAGTTGGATCCTTGATGACTGGGAATGAAGGATCGCTTGAACCTTCTTTACTCTGGAAAATACAGAAATTTTAATAATAGTTATAAATAATTTGTCACCAACCATCATATTAAATGAGATTATTACTATGACTTGCCTTTTCATATACATACATATTTCCATCTGCATGTGCAACAACGAAAATTCCATCACCGTTAGGAACCCATGCAATACTAGTGCAACGACTGTTGAAAAGAACAAGACTACTTGATCAGAAACATCTAAACATATAAAAAAATATATAGTTTACAAAATTAAACACGATTACCTTGTATTAGCTAATTGAACTCTGTAACCTACATTTTTCTCATTTATATAATAGAAGTAAATTTGTATCTTGCCTGTTATTGACACAGCCATCTTTGTTATAATGTTGGGCTCCAACAAGCTTTTTTCCACCATCTTGCAATTGTTGTCTTAATGACACTGAATAAACTGAACATTTCATAAAACATGTAATTACAACCAAAAAATGATGCTAGTCATTAGAATTTTGTTTCTTTTTATAACAAAAACAAGAATACCATCTCCACAATTCAACCCAATGAGCAAATCATGACCATCTTTAGCGTCCGGATCAAAAGCATGAGATATGGGATTTGAATTACTAAAATGTATAGACTTTATAGGATCCTGCAAAACACATTAAAGCCTCTGACAATCCAATTACGCCAGTAAACTTACATCTAATGTAGCCAAAGAAAAGGTACCTTATCTTGAGAATTAAGATCACTAATGAAAATTGCATCACCAACATTGAATATCAAGTAAGTTCCTTTGCCATCGAAGTTATAATTGGGAGTATAATTATTAGTATATGAAGTACCCAATGATCCGATTTTAGACATCCCACTTGAAGACTTGCTACTACCGTTACCGCCAACAAAACTAAGTGCTCGACTCCCATTGCCACCGCCTAAGAACTTTGCTGCTGCTGATTTTACACCACTACCAATGCCTATACTTGAAGATGATGATGACATGGCGTGCGTGGGTTTATCCTTAAGATGAGCTAGAGTAACCTGACGAGCATATTGCAAAAATAGATAAATAAACAATAACAACAACTAAATAGTAATAAATGCAAGATAAAAGAATGAAGCCTATGACAGGAAAATATTCATAACTTATTTGGCATCATGAATATCATATATAGATATATGATTTCATTTAACTCCAGCTTTGAATTTTAAATAATGTGCTAAAAACATCAAAAAATATATTAATTCAAGATTCATCAGCAATAAGGGATTCAACATTTCAATCTACACCTTTACTTATTATCTTCAGTAAGGTCTAAGATAACAGGGTTTGAATCTGTCTATGGCCTATGTACATATGGTTTCTAGTTATTATTAAGATAATTATGAAAGCTGGGAGATGAAACAAGCTTGTGGGCCTAATGGATTTTTTTAATCTTTTATAACATAACAAAATTTGCAAAGCAGATATGATTATGTAATTTATTCCTTGTCCAGATATGATTTATTCCATGCCCTAAAAGTACTAGTTTACAGTTGATTTCGAAATCTCCATCAGGTTTCTTTATATGCAACTTGAAACTAAGCATTTTACTTTGCAACTATAAGATGTTATATGGTTTCTTAATATTTAATGCAAGAAAAGTTACTGAAAGTCTGAAACTAATCTATGCCAATGTAAAAGACTGTTGTTTCACAAGAATTCAAACCAAAAAAACAGATCAATTTAACAGATTATGCTTTAAATTGTTTCCACCCATCCTTTAGCTCTGGACTCTGGAGTCTAATCCAATGTTAAGAGAAATCCTGCTCCTTACTAGCACAAAAAAATTTTGTTGCTCACACACCATCAACAAGTTCAACTTATTATAAACACTATCCATATGAACTAATAAGAACTGATGTATGAAATGAAGCTAAGTATGCATTTTTACCATACCACATACCTAAACAATCCAGCAACTTATCATCAATTTCAAATTTCAACATGCCCTAACTATAATTCAAATGATATTTCCCCAATTAAGGTCAATCAACAACCAAAAAATACTACCTGAGTAACAGACTTCCCAAGGGCATAGTGAAGAAGACCTGAGGGATGGCTCTTCTCATACTTAAGCTTATACCTTCCTTCAGGCGTTTTGAAATACGTCTTCAATCCCGACGGTTGCTGCCCGCTTCCGGCGGCGTTGTTACCACCGGTTGTCGACGACGAAGACATCATCGAATTAGGGTTCGAAGCATTGATCATCGCCACACGATCAGATAACCAATTAGTGATTACAGCGTTATGTACAGTGAAATTGGTGCAGAAAAACACGAAATTAAGTTAGATCAAAACACATTGTTGAGACCTAGGGTTTACGGTTGAATTCCATGAGGTTTCAATGGGATTTCGTGATGATTGTGACCATAAGGAGTTGAATTTTGGGGGTTTTTGATGCTGTTGAATCGAATTGTGGTGTTATTGAAATCAATTTAGAAATTGAAGTGAGATTAATGGATTATCGTAGTGTTGGTGATGATCTGGTTGTGCTATCGTATGCAAATTCTTTGAAGACAAAGAAAATAAAAGTTTATTTGCTTTTGCTTTTTGTTTTCATATATATATATATATATATATATATATATATATATATATATATATATATATAT
>BJCM01070305.1:0-18684 GCA_018326385.1 Flaveria bidentis
TGAACTCACCAACCATTGTGTTGACATTTTAGTATGCTATTCTCAGGTCGTTAACTTGCTTGCCTTTAGGAGCACTACACGGATTCACCTTGCATTCTAAGACTTGGTCTTCAAGACATATTTATTGTTTTTAATGGTTAATGTTTACTCATTTGGGTTGGCGCATGTTTTGCCATAGTATGCATTTATATTCTTTGGGTTGTTTTACAAAACGCTTCCGCACAGTTTCAAGTTTAAACTTTGTTTGATTTTATTTTGATGTTGGCATATAGTGTCGTTCTGAGTAACTACTAACTGTGATCCTGGTTTGTTCACATGCCTCGCGCTAAAACTCCCTACGTGGATTTTGAGGGTGTGACTCCTTCACTTGCAAGCAAGCAAGACACTTACTCTATAATCTCTCTTCATATCCTGATACATCTTTGTAGCATCGAGATGAATGGTGTATCGAGTCTTATAAGCCTCATCTATGATCTTTCCAAGTAGATCCCCATAACGAGGAATCCACATCCACCCAGATCGGGTTCTATCTCCAAGAGTGTTTTCACCCAACTCCGTGACTAGACCTCTTATCCTTTCGGAGTTAAGGCGATCTTGTTTCAACGCCTTGTCTTGAAACTCCTTGACTTGCTTCATCAGGTCAGAGGCCATAACTAATTGATAAGCTTTCACCCGGATTGGTTCTGGTATCTCATTTCGGCTAAAGGCATCCGCCACTTTGTTGGCCTTGCCCAAATGGTAATGGATCTCATAATCAAAATCGTTGATAAGTTCCAACCTTCTTCTCTTCCTCATATTCAAATCCTTCTACTCAAAGAAGTACTTCAAGCTCCTATGGTCGGTGGAGATAGTTCACTTTGTCCCGTACAAGTAGTGCCTCCAAATCTTCAATGCAAAGACCGCAACAACTAACTCCAAGTCATGGGTCGGGATGCGTAAGCTATAACCTTTCCTCATTGCATCAACACACGACCCAACCCCGAGTAAGAAGCATCTAAATAGACCACCAAATCCTCGTTTCCTTCGGGTAATGACAAGACTAGAACTTGCGTCAGCCTCGTTTTTTGCTCCTCAAAAGCATTCTCTTGATCTTGACCCCATGCAAACTTTACATCTTTACTGGTCAGCTTGGTCAGTGGAGAAGTTTTCTTGGAAAATACCTGGATGAATCTCCTATAATAGCCCCAACCCCAAGAAACTATGAATCTTGGATGGCGTCTTTGGAAACTTCCATTGCATCACCGCTTCCACTTTAGCCGGGTCTACTATAATCCCTTCAGGATTCACCACGTGACCCGTAAACTGAACTTTGCGCAACCAGAACACGCACTTGGAGAACTTGGCATACAGTTTCTCCCTTCGAAGCGTCTCCAACACTCCCCGAATGTGATCGGCATGTTCCCCCTCGCTCTTCGAAAAAATCAGTATGTCGTCAATAAACACAATCACTCATTTATCTAGCATCAACCCATACACCCGATTCATCAAATCCATAAAGGCAGCTGGTGTGTTGGTTAAACCAAAAGACATCACAAGGAACTCGTAGTGTCCGTAACGCATATGAAAAGGTGTTTTAGGAATATCCATCTTCTTCACCTTCATTTGGTGATAGCTAGATTGGAGATCTATTCTTAAAAACCAACTGGCACCTTGGAGCTAATCAAACAAGTCATCAATCCTCGGTAACAAGTACTGGTTCTTCACCGTTAACTTGTTTAACTGACGGTAGTCGATGCATATCCTCATACTACCGTCCTTCTTCTTGACAAATAAGACCGGAGCACCCTAAGGAGAGATACTTGGTCGAATGAACCCATTATCCAACAATTCTTGCAATTGAACCATCAGTTCTTTCATCTTGTATGGAGCTAGACAATACGGTGCCTTAGCAATGGGTTGAGCACTAGGTATCAAATCAATCTAGAACTCGATCTCACGGTCCGGTAGCAAACCTGGTAAATCTTCTGGGAACATGTCAAGAAAGTCACACATAACCGGTACGTTGGACAATTGTGGCGCTGATGTGTCCACATCTTTAACATAAGCCAGGTAGGCACTACATCCACGTTTCATACACTTTCCCTCCACCGCCATCGAAATCACCTTCAGTATCGTAGTAATTCAGTCACCGTAGATCATCACTGGACTCCCGTCAGGCTGTCAGTTGGATCATTTTCTTGCGACACACAATATTCGCCTCGTAGTCTGCTAACCATTCCTTTCCTAGGACTATATCATACCCGCCTAAGGTCATTGCAGGATCGAGTTTTGTCACTTAACACTTGGTTTTCTCTCAAACTCACTTATACTACACTCAAATTAGATGAAGTAGAATCTCTTCTAAGAGTTGATAATAATATACTAATTAGCAAAGAACACAAACAAATAATTTTCAAGGTACTTATATATATTACTTCTCAACTCAAAGTGTTACAAGACTCTTACAAGCATATTACATGAGTTAAAATAAGAAACTACTTATACTACTACCTATAGTAGGATATACTTTGATACCAGCTGGAAACCTACGACTAAAGCATATACTACAATGCTAAAGTTAAGGTATCTTAGATAAAGTATTATCTAAGATATGGTAGTCATGACATGTCCATGACTTACCTTTTGTCACCAACTAAAGTTGGCAACTAAACTAACTGATAAAGGTAAACAGTGGAATAAAGTATGGTTAACTACATGGATTTTGAGAAAACGCCATGCAGTATCTCAGAGGTCTGCAACGGAGTGTCAGAGAGACCATCTTATGTCAACTGGTTCATTGTAGTTTCTTCCAAAAGGTTAGTTGGCTTTAGATGAACAAGTTCTTCCGAAGCCACTTATACTTCGGAATAAGCTACTATACTTTCGAGGCTTGAGGACTTCTTCATATCTTCATACTTCAGAAGTTGACATCTTATCGTTTCTTTTAAGTCTTGAACTTCGTAAGTGAATACTTTGTCTTCGGAAGTTGGAGTTTTCCATTGGAAGATGATCTTGCACTTTGTCTTCAGAAGAACTCCATTTCTTTCGAAAGTTCTACACTTAGCTTCGGAAGTTCCACACTTAGCTTTGGAAGTTCTTTATTAGTTGTACCAAAAAAGAATCTAAGTGATTTGGTTTTGGTTGCATCAGCCTTTCTAGATCCAACAAACTCCCCCTAGGCTGATGCTATCAAAACCTCACTTATTTCTACTACTCATGTAACACCCCGAAAAGTCAAAGCGAGTCTTTAAGGATAATGGGCTTAATTATAAGGTATTTAATAAGGTAAGGAAATGGCCATGGGCTAAATTAGGCTTATTGGGTAGTAACCTATGGGATTAAAGGCCCATAATCTGCCCTTAAGAAACAAAATCAGCCTCCATCTGTATCATTTGCAACCCTAGCCACCAAATTTGTAGAGATAGAAATTAGAGAGAGAAAGTGAAGGAAACTCAAAATTTGGAGCTTCAAAGGTTAAGGGATTGAAGATCTGGGTGTTGGAGTATCAAAACACAAGAAAGGAGCAACAAATCCAGGTAAGAATCAACCTCTAAAACCTTCTGTAGATCAAACCCGGATTCTAGGGTTTTGGGTTTTGAAAAGTTGCAAAGAATCACATAAAGGTCATATTTTTACGTATGAAAATATGTATAAAGCTTAGATTTAGCCTCATGGATGATAAACTAAGAGATTGGATGCAAAAAGTTATAATTTGGGTTAAAAACGGGCTGGTTCGTAATTTTTATGCAATCTACGAAACTGTACATGCATCCAGCAAATTTGCATATTCAATCAGCGAAACTATGAGGACTTCCTGCGAAACTATAGTTTCGTAGGTAGTTTCGCAGACATGGTTTTCCAACAAAAGTTGGGCGAAACTGACAGTGAAACTGGCAGTGAAGATGCCAGCGAAACTGCCAGCAAAGATGCCAGCGAAACTAGCAACGAAACTGCAGGTGAAACTAGCAGCGAAACTGTTGGCGAATCTAGCTGCTAAATTGCTGATCTTGCAGTGAAATTAGGTAGAAATTAACCCTTTTAAGTGTCAACTCATCTGCAGGCTATGTAATGAGATCCTAGCCTTGTAAGCTTAGTTTAGAAGTTGGTCTTGGTAACCAGGTGAGTTCTAGATCCCCTTATTTATATGTTTTTCCATGTTTTAGGGCTATTATGCATACTAAATATATGTTTTTAAATGACCAAGATCTTAAGAGGTTTTAACAGGAAGATTGATTTTTCTATAAGGAAATGTGTTATATAAATACTTAAGAATAAAATTTTTTTGCGCCCCTTGGACCCCAGTAGGGGTTGCTGCCCCTAGAACCCCGCTGTCAGGGGCTGCAGCCCCCGAATCCCCGCTGTCCCGCGGAGGGTTGGTTATGTTTTATAAATACTAGTACTTGGTATGGTGTGTACTTAATAAGTTAAGTATTATATATTAAAGTGGAAGATGATATTCATGAAAAGCGAAACTTAATGAATGTTACCCCCGAGCCCATTTGATGATGGAAAGTATTGCAAGCACTATGATAGACTTCACTTATGTGAGTCTGATGTATGATGATGGATCCGTATTCATGAGCGGGCTATGTGCCTTGCAGTGTGGATCAACTATCGGGGGTTAGCTACCGTTTTCATGTGTACCGACGGGGATCGACATTTGTTGTCAATCAACATGGATCTCTTTCTTTTTGTAATCTCATTTATGATGAATGTGAAAGATAATGAAGGATAATGAAAGAATGAAAGATAATGAACATGCTTATTATGATGCAAGTAATGTTATGTACTATGATGTATGTATGGTCATTATATGAAGGATAAAGTTTATATTTTTCTTATATTATTTATAAAACTAGAATTCGCTCAGAGAACCTGACTTTTATGCATAAGAGTTGGCAGGTAATTGCTGATGCTGAGGATGACACTAGTTGGAGGCTATTTGGATGGATATGGACGACATTCCTGTTTATGAAATCTTTTATTGCAATTTAAAGGAAAAAGTACTATGTTTTATTTACAATTAAAGGACAAATGTATAAGTACAGTATGATTTCCAAGTTTTAAATGAATGTCTATTTAATTCCGCTGCAATGTTTTGTTATTAAAATGATTTTACGCTATGATTCACCAACTGTGAGGTTTCCCGGGAATGGGGCCTTACAACTCAAAACCTTCAGCACCAGGGACAGAAGATCTTTGTCTGTTTCCTTGTTCTTCCCAGAAATGGTGCTAAGAAGTTTGTGCAAGTCATTAGTGGATAGGAGATCCAGTCTATCACTTTGAATGACATGTACCCTTTGTTGTGCCCCTCTAACTATGTATTCAAGTTTAGGACCCTCAACCATTTAAAGAAAGGATTTTCCTTTGGTGTTGATCCTTTCCTTTTCTCCTCCTCTCTTATTTTCAACTCTTCTTCAATCTTGGTCCTAGCAGTTAGCTCGGCCAGATGAAGACTGCTCAAGTGATTTCTGATGTGAGCAACTACTTTAGAGTTAGATGGGTTGGAGAGTGGCTTCTCTGCTAATTCAACAATATCAAATCTGCTTAAGTGTAGCAGAGATGAGGCATTTAGCCTGTTTAGCTCTCCATTCTCTCTCTCAACATCAAAGTTTGAGAAGAGTCTTCGAACCTCCACTGGATAATCTTCTTCCTAGGCACAAGGGGTTGACTTGGTACCTTGTCTCCTTTTTCATATCCAACAAAGTCACCAGCTTTCTCCTTAGCTTTTTTTCTTCCTCATTCAGAGTATCTGAGTTGAGGCTAAGGAGCTTCACAACTTGGTCCAATGTTCCTCTGGGCAGATCAAGAAATTGATCTCTAGTGAGGGAACATGAGGATCCATCAACATAAGTCAGTTTGACAGAATCCTCCTCACAAGATATGGCACTCAGGGTTGTACAGTTGATGAGCTTTGTCTTGATTGCCTTGAACTCCTCTAAGGAGAGATGTTTGGAAGGATGAGGAGTGGTTTGGGAGGTTGTTAGGTAGGTTGAGGTGTTTGGGTTCTGGTGAGTGTTTATGGTTGGAGGATGGGTAGTTTAGGTGGTTGAGGTGAGGAAGTTGGTAAGGTTGATGGTGTAGGTTTAGGGGTGTAAGGTTTAGAGGTTGGTTCAGTTTTGATGTGGAATGGAAAAGGAGTTGGTTCAGGTTGTGGTTAGGTTTGAGTGGTTGGTTTGAAGAATCTCCTGTCCCCTTCGATACATCTCCTTCCTCTTTCCCGAGCGAATGCCAGCCTTTATGTCACTAACATGTCGCTGGAGGGTCTTCTCAGGCATAGGACTTACCTGCCTGCCAGAGAAGCCATGAGCCCGGAGATAGTATTTCATCCAGGCTTTTTCACCTATCTTTCTAGCAGCAGCGAGTCCTGTTTCCTCTTCCTTCTTCTTCTTTAACCTTAACTTTTTGTTAGCAGCTTTCTTTCTCTCCTTCTCCATTTGATCTTGCTCTTTGTTGAAAAGCCATAAGATCGTATCATTGTAATATGGAGATAGTTCTTCTAAAGAGAAACCCCTGGAGGTTAGGAAAGTTATCCTTTCCCTCCTAAGCTACTGATCAGCTTATTTTTTCTCCCTCTCCCTTTCTTCCTTTAAGGCCAACCTAACTGCTTCTTCCTTTTGCTGAATTTTCAGTAATGTTGCCTTTTCTAACTCAACTAACTCCTCTAATGGTAGCAGGAGTACATCTTTATTCACATCTCCTAAATTGACGAGTCTGTCAATGATTTCCACTCTTCTTCTGTTGTTGACAGCCTCCTGGTTAGCTGCAGCTGCTTTGCTACTAGCATCTAGCAACTTTCTAGTTGGAAGTCTACCTTTTCTCTTGAGTTTCTCTAACCTTTCTTCCTCCTGAAGCTCTTCCTCAGTCTTATTCCTCTTTCCTTTGACATCTTCGGAAGTGCTAGACTTTGGGGGTTCTTGGATGGAAGGTTTAGGTTGAATAGTGGAAATGAGAGTTGAAGTTAATGATGATGTTTAAGCTAGGGTTTAGGTGAGAAAATCCTCCTTATTAACCTTAGATGCAAGTTCTAGAATTGCATTTGTGACTATTAGATTATTGGATAAAGAGAATAGTCCTTCCGCAACTACAATTTTAGCTTCGGAAGATTGAAGTTGTTATTTCGAGGCTTTGGCTTGTGCTTCGGAAGTCTGTGAGAATGCACTCTCTGTCCTAACTATCTTAGTTGTTGGGCCATCAGTCCTTGTTTCCTCTTCGAAAATAATCTCAGGTTCCACTTGTACCTTAGGTTGACCAACTTCCTCAACAGTAGTAGAAGGTGCATTCAACCTCTGAAGCTCTTGAGCTCCAAAGTATATCACAGACAAGTAAGGACTTGGCTATTCAATGAGGGATTCTATCAGGAACTTGTTGAAGAACCTGTTAAGATCTTAGAGCATCCTTTGATCCACTTGAATCATAACTGGAGGAGGCTCAGGAAAAACTAAAGCTTGTTGCATGGGGTATCTTAAACTTAAGGAAGTGAGAGCTTGACTTTGTGGTTCCTCTTGTCTTTGGCTTTGTTCCTAACCACTCTCCCCCTTTTTGGTAGCATTATCTTGAGAGCTTGATGAGCTAGAGGAAGAGGTCAATGAGACCTGAATTGGTACATGCAACAGATCTCTCAATCTATTTCTCAGCTAGTTTGGCCTTGAGATTTTCAATCTTAAGTTGTTGAGTGGCAGACATATCCTCTAACATCCTAACCTTAGATTCAAGGTTTGAGACTTTAGAAAGTAGGTTTTCAATCGTGAATTGCAGTCTTCCCTCATCTTCTTTTGAAGAATCATGGGGAGATGAGGTAACATACCTAGTATGTTCATCCTCACCACCAAATATGGTTTCTTGGCACCCTAGTTTCCCTTGCTCAATGATGTCACTTTCAAAGTCATAAAAGGGTTTGGTTGTCGTAGATTCAGTCTCAGTAATGTTACCACTATCCTGAAGGTCCATTAAGACTTCTTCAGTAGTGGCAGCTGAATCTACATGAGTCCCCTCCACATAAGTGGGACTCACCTCAGTAAAGGCTTGCTGATGGGGGCTAGAGATAGGAGGTCTCTCTAGGCTCTGTTGATCCTTGAGAGGGTGTTGTGGATCAACTTCATTGCCCTGAAGAGACATAATCTCTTCATCAGTTCCTATTAATAGGTCAGTAAAGAATATAGATGTTAAGCCTAATGACCCGGGACCTTGGTCAATGTCTAATGGCATTGAGCCTATGGTGGGGCTGTCCCTTTTGGGTTGCTTAGGGGAGTATATAGACTCACCCTAAGGCTTTATAGCTTGGGTTTCGGGCTCATGGGTTTGAGACTGAGGAGACTTAATACCCATATTAAGGTCAATTGTGAAGGATGGTGAGAGCTTAGACTGAGTAAGAGTCCATTATTCAAATCTAGTCTTTTTGGATTGAACAGGACGAGCTTGTTCAGTCGGAGAAGATTGAACAAGGGTTCGTTTGGGGCGTCTTTGATATGTGATAGTGATGGGGTGAGAAGGTAAATTTGGCAATGTGAGGGTAGTTGTTGGTGTGGGTTCATCACCTGTGGGGTTAACAAGGATGTCACCAGGAGCCATTGGCTCAGTCATACCTGGAAGAAGTTGCAGGATCGGTTAGCAATATGTCTTCCGGTGAAATTAGTGGACACTCTCTTCAAAGTCTTGAAGATGGTTGGCCTCATTTGAGGGACAATCAGAGCAACTGCATAGACAATCTGACTCTGGTCAAGTTGATTATATGCTGAATGAACCTGGGATACATGAAGAATGTGTCCCGCTGGAGGTTCCCCATAAGATTGGTTAGCACAAACCTTGAATAATTAAAATGGAGGCTTTTCACCAACCCATGAACTAGGCACCCTAGTTCATATGGGATTTGATCCCATCCCCCAGATTCATGGGACAAGCAATAAAGAATAACATGCAGCAGGAACTTCCAGTTGTAAGAGAAATTGAACTTGTAGACGGTAGACCTACTTACATCTCCACCATATCCCATTTGGATATAGGTGTTGTCTAAATCTGTCTTAGGGTACTCTGTAGGAGTGCCCTCATCATGAAGCTCGAGATGCTCCCTGATGAGTTATTTGGAAATGACCAACTCCTGGCCACAAATGCTCGATCTTATTACTCGAACCCTATTTAGGGTTTCAATATGACCATTGGCCCAAAATTTAGCCATGTGGTTTAAGTAAATGGTAGGGTTAACTTTTAGAGTGGTGTAATAAGATGACTGGGTAAGAAAGAAGATAATATCAGAGAAGTCAGATCAAGGAGTGCCACTTGGTTGTGCTGAGTGTTAAGTGCCATTGAGAAAGTTGCAAAGAAGATAAGTTCAGTATTAGGAGAATTAGGGACGAAAAAGCTTTTAGGGCAGTAAATTTGGTAAAAAAGATGAAAGTGATTAGTCAGGGTTATTTAAATGGGTGAAATGGCGGTTTAGGGCATTTGGATAAGATGATGGGAGGTTTCAGTGGAGGATGTGACAAGGGCGGTAAGGCTTAGTCCATTTAAATAATCCGACATCATAAATAAAATCTTTACTTTTACAGAGTGGGACCCAAAAGATTTTTGTTACACAATAAAGTCTTTCTTCCGAGTATAAAGCATTTCCGAAGGTAATGTTCTTCCGAAGGCAATTTTACTTCCGAAGGTAAAGTTCTTACTTCCGAGAGAAAAAAATTGCTTTCCGAATGGAGAGTTTTATAAGCTTTGGAAGTAGATCTGATATGTAATCAATCGCTTCTTCCGAGAAGAAAATTATCCCGGGAGGAATTTGCTTCGGAAGATATGTAAAGCATCTACCAATGGTTAATTCCTCTTCGGAAGAATTTATACTTGGTGAAAATTTCAAAGAAAGAACTTTTGTAGTAGGGCTTAGATTGTTTTGACACAAGACTTTACACATAAAAAGGTTTTCAAATGAGATAGACTAATCAATATTTATCATCCCAATAGTTGTAATGAGAAACTTGAATCTTTGTTCAACAAAAGCTTTGCTGAACAAGTCAGCATATTGTTCATTTGAGTCAACTTTGATTAGCTTAATTAGATTTTTCTCATGAATATCTCTAATGAAATGGTACTAGATATCAATGTGCTTTGTCTTGGAGTGCTTCACTGGATTTTCAATAATAGAGATAGCACTGTTGTTGTCAATGTGGATAAGAGTGCTCATGAAGTTGAATCTATTGTCTATCATCTGGTTTTGAATCCACAACAGCTGAGCACAACAACTAGCAACAACAATGTATTCAGCTTTAGCAGTTGATATTGAGACACAAGATTGCTTCTTGCATTGCCATGAGATGATCCTTCCACTAAGAAATTGAGATCCACCTGATGTTAATTTCTTGTTAAATTTGCAGCCACCATAGTCACTGTCAGAGTAGCCATAGAGAATGGAATTGTTGTTCCTTGGATACCAGAGACCTAATTTAGGTGCTACTTTGAGGTTTCTGAGGATTCTCTTGGCAGCAACTAGATGCAACACCTTTGGAGAAGCCTGATATCTTGTACAAATGCAAGTTTCAAACATGATATCAGGTTTACTTGCTGTGAGATACATCAGAGAACCAATAATTGCTTTATACTGATGTTGATTAGTATCCTCCCCCTCAGAGTCAGGGCAGAGATTATGGTTTCTGGGTATAGGTGTTTTGGCTGGTTTACAATCTTTCATGTCAAATCTTTCTAAGATATAGTTGACATACTTAGATTGATTGATAAAAAATCCTTCCTTCATTCGCTTCACTTAAATTCCAAGGAAAAATTCCATTTTTCCAATGGAACTCATCTCAAACTTCTTCTTCATAATGCTCCCAAAGTCTGTACACATTTGGTCATTTGAAGAAACAAATATGATGTCATCAACATAGACTTGAACGAGCAAGATTTCCTTTCTAGACTTCCTTATGAAAAGATACTTATCAATGGTACCTCTAGTGTAACCATTCTTCAGGAGAAACTGAGACAATGTCTCATACCACAGCCTAGGTGCTTGCTGCAGCCCATATAGAGCTTTATCCAATTTGCACACATAGTTGGGGTGTAGTGGGTCTTCAAATCTTGGAGGCTGGCATACGTAGACTTCCCTATCTATATCCCCATATAGAAAGGCACACTTGACATCAAGTTGGTAGACAATGAAATTCTTGGATGCAACATAAGCAAGGAAGATCCTAACTACCTCTAGTCTTGCAGAGGTGCAAAGACATCAGTATAATCGATTCCTTCCTCTTGGGTGTATCCTTGCACAGGTTTGTTCTTGATAATCAAGCCTTTGTTATCTCTCTTGTTTCTAAGAACCCGTTTGGTGCATATAGGTACTTGACCAGATGGTAGCGGACATAGGTTCCAAACCTTTTGTATCTTGAATTGAAGCAGCTCCTCTTGCATTGATTCAACCCAGCTACTATCTTTCAAGGCATCTTCGACCTTCTTGGGTTCCATCTGGGATAAAAAGCATGAGTACAAGCAAACATTCCCATTATGAGTTTGCCCTCTTGTTCTCACACCCTCAGAGACTTCCCCTATAATGTTCTCAACTGGATGAGTGTTGTGAACTCCTAAGTCTAGGAATTACCTCCAATTGCAAAGATAGATCCAGATTTGACATATTTTGCTCGGGAGCTTGGACACTTGGTCCAGCTGCTATTTCAAACTCAATCAATGAGGATTGATTGAATGAATAAGAAACATCATCATCATTTGTTGGCTGTGAAGCAACATTAACCGTTTTTTGTTCCTTTAAGATGCTACTTCTATCAGCTTGGTGTTGTGCAGTATCACCTGATGAAGTTTGAGTGTCAACAGGTAAATCATTGGTTGAAGCTCCACTATCCCTAGTGATAGTCATACTGTTAGATCTGCTAATAGTGGGAGCTTAATTTGTTACAGTTCTTGGAGAAATTGGAATAGGCCTGGGTAGCTCAAACAATTGGTCTTCATCAGAATCACTTTGAGCCCCCGTTCCAGTTAAAACATTCTCACAAGATGATTTAGAATAGTTTGGAAATAATTCTAAATCAAATATATGATCAGGGCCATTCCCCTAACACAAGGAGTGTGCTCATTAACTACAATGTTGCAAGATTCCTCAAATTGTTGATTTTTGATCTTATAAACTCTATAAGCTTTAGAGTTAGAGGAATATGCTACAAAGATAGCATCATCCAACTTTTCAATTTTTTTTACCAAATTGTCTTTTATGTTAAGTATGGTACACATGCTGCAAAAGGATCTTAGAAAACCAATGAACGGTGGCCTCTTGTTCCAAAGCTCATAAGGGGTTTTTCCATGTGGCTTTACTAAAAGAACCCTATTCTACACATAGCATGCAGTGCTGACTGCCTCTACCCAGAATGTTAGAGGCAACTTTAAATCAACTAACATGGTTTGAGAGCCTCAATAAGTGTCTTGTTCCTCCTCTCAGCAACACCATTTTGTTGAGGAGTTCTAGGAGCACTATATTGTCTGGAAATCCCTTTTGAGTTACAGAATAAGTCAAGAACGTGGTTCTTAAACTCAGTCCCTTGATCACTTCTAATTATTTTAACCTTGTGATCAATTTGATTTTCTATTTTAAGAATAACAGATTTTTAAGTTTTAGTAGTTTCATCTTTAGTTCTTAAAAAGAATACCCATGTAAATCTTGTAAAATCATCAACAATCACAAGGCAATATAATTTCCTTCCAATGCTCATTATACTTGTAAGACCAAATAGATCCATGTGAAATAAGTGTAATGGAGTGGTGATGGAGTTAACAACTTTGAATTTATGAGATGCCCTGTGTTGCTTCCTTTTTAGGCATGCAACACAGTTATCTTTGTAGAAAAAATCCTTTTTAGGCAAACCATGTACCAAGTTATTTTTAGCCAATTTATTCATTGTCTTAAAATTTACATGACACATTCATTTATGCCATAGTGTTGACTCATCACCATCAGGTTTAGAAAGAAAGCTTGACACTTCACCCATTGGGGAAGCATTGTTCATATCAAGCTTGTACATATCCCTTTTCTTGGGAGATCTAAGAAGCACCAATTCCTGAGGAATTGTCATCCCGAGTTTGAGGATAATGCATTCATGTTCTGTGAAGAACATTTGATGCGTTTGATCACAAAACTGAGAAACACTTAACAGGCTGTGTTCAAGCTGTTTGACAAAGTGAACTTTGTACTCTTTTAATTTTCCATTGGACATACTTCCTCTGCTAGAAATATATCATCCGACCTCACCTCCAAACTAGACAGGACCTCCATCATAATGTTGAAATTGTTGAAGGAGAGATCTGTTCCCTGTCATGTGCCTAGAGCATCCACTATCCACAATCCAAACATTGTTATTCTTGTCATATGGATGTCCCTACACATACGATGAGATGATTAGTTTTGATTGGAAACCTAAGCCTTGCTAGTCTTGGGTTCTTCCAATGATAGTGACATAATTGAATCAAAATTATGGATGGGGGTTCAATGGATGTTGTTAAAAAAGAGGTTTGGGCTACAACATCTTCCTTGATCTTCCATTCCATCCCTTGGTTGATCATAGAGGATGAGCTTGTTGAAGCTTTTGCAGCATGGCATTCTTCCAAAGCTTCTTTCTTTTTGGAAGAAGCCTTCACCACCTTTTCTTCCGAAGTAGTCTTCTTCTGGGATGGTTTCAAGGGGACTCTTTTGTTCTTTTGAGTCTTGACAACTTTAGCTTCCGAAGCTATTTTCCCTTCGAAAGAAGGACTTTCTTCCAAAAGCAGCCTTGCTTCGGAAACAAGCTTTCCCTTTTTCATCACTTGAACCATTTGATAAGGTCCTAATGAGAAACCTTCCCCGACTCCTTCTCTTTTAACATTATTTGCATAATGTGTGCTAGTAGGATTGTAATAAGAATCTTTGGCCATGTGGTTTTGTAGACCACACATTATGAATGCAATGTTAATCTTCTGGGAACTTTAGGATTGCTGTTTCTTGTTCTTTTTCTCTTTATCAACAATATTTCTCTTTAATTTCTGATCCTTTGGTAGGATAGGAGTGTTGGTATTACACCCCTTTCCTAAATCAGAGTTACCTACCACCTTGCATCCAGCTGAGATGAATATACCCATTTGCTTTGGGTCTATCTTCAACTTTGACGCAACCATTTTCTTGGTAGTTTTTCTAGCTGCCTTAGCTCTACTTCTTCTGGCTTTGGTCTCCATGGTTGCATCACTCTTTGACTCCATGGTTGCATTACCTGGTTCTTCCCTGTTATGGTCTCCATGGTTGCATCACTCTTTGACTCATGAGAAGGTGGGTCAACAAATGGAACCTCTTGCTTTTCAGTACCACACCTTGGTTGTCTTATAGACTCATAAGAATGTGGTGGAGCAATTTCATTGGTTCCCAACCCACCTTTGTTTTGGTAACAAAGTTTTGAGTGAGAGGATGATGCATGAATGGCTTGGAAGTTTTGCTCATAAATAGCATACTTCTTGGCTTGAGCCTTAGCTGTGATAATCTGGGCTTGAGCCTCAGTTAATTTGGATATTAAATCCTTTATTTGAGTCTTATAGTTTGTGTGTTCATATTTTAATAAGGACACAATTTTTTCGAACACCTCAATTTTCTTTGATAGTCAGATTCAGCCTTTTTAAATCAGATTTTAAAACATTTTGAGACTCAATATCGGATTTAATCTCCATATTGTAGTCCTGATACAACTTGACCTTAGCAATACAGGTAGGAGTACATAGATGTTCATATACCTTATTGTCATCTGTTCCAGCCATAAGTTCTTAAGCAAGAGTCACATCCTGTACCATAAAGCTCTAGTTAACTTCTTAAGACATTGCAACTGCCTTTGTTGACTTTCTAGTGGGCTTTGGTGTAGAGGGATGTGTGGAGGCCTGTGAGGTTCTCGGATTTGACTTGGGAGCCTTGCATTCCCTTGCAAAATGACCAAGTTGGTTACAACTGTAACATTTGGCCTTGGTTTTGTCAAACCCAAATCTGCTATTGGTTGGGTTATAGGGAAATTGCCTTCCAGTTCTCTTGAAGAACTTCTTTTCTTTGTAGATTAAGAGATCCATTTGTTGGACTATGTCCACATATTCCACATCATCTGGACTAAAGCACTCTAGATCATCAAAGCAATAATGATAGTCACTAGAGTGCCCACTTCCTGAGACAAAGGCACAACTGTCCTGAAAGGAATTTTGATGAGCCTGTTGAGACATGTAATGTATGGCCCAGAAGAACGGGATGGCTACTGGGTGTATGTCAGGTACTATTGAGGTTGGGTGGGTCCTGAGCCTTCAGCAACCATTAAAGTGTTTCTAGCAGGAAGACTCAAAGGTCTGCTTGTCTGATGGCCTCTCTTGTTCTCCATCTTGAAACGGTATCTATCAAGGATGCCATAAAGTTCAGTCATGGTGAGGGTGTTAAGATATTCTATCTTCTTGATAGAGACATAGTAGAACGTCCACTCATTAGGAAGTGCACTCATGAACTTTCTTGTGAGGTCTCTAAGTTCAAAGGCAATTCCCACAGACTGAAAGGAAGAAATGATGTCCATGTACCTGAAGTATTGCTCGCTGAGGGTCTCTCCAGCAATGTAGGTGAAGTTTTCGAAAATCTGCTTCAGCGAGTCCCTCGTGGATTAATTGGAGCTTGAGTACATATGAGCAAGTGCATCAGATAGTTCTTTGGCTGACTTTCAATGCTCAAACCCCAACATGATGGAGTTGGGTATTGCAGTCATGAGAACAATCATTGCATTGCTGTCAATATGTAGCTTCTTCCGATCTTCATCAAAGTAGTCTTCAATGACTTTCTCTATCATGGCACCGTTTCTACCTAGTTCTGTCACCTTTGGTTTATACGGACCATTGACAATATATTGCCACATCTTGCTGTCTTGATACCTGATGAAGCATATGAGTGTGGTGTAAGGAGGAGTGAAAAACTGGTTGATTAGGATAGTAAAGTCTCACAATTAAGAGCCTAAAAAGCTCTGATACCAATTGCAGGATCGGGTTTTGTCACTTAACACTTGGTTTTCTCTCAAACTCACTTATACTACACTCGGAGCAGATGAAGTAGAATCTCTTCTAAGAGTTGATAATAATATACTAAGTAGCAAAGAACGAAAAGAAATAAATTTCAAGGTACTTGTATATATTACTTTTCAACTCAAAGTGTTACAAGACTCTTATAAGCATATTACATAAGTTACAATAAGAAACTATATATACTACTACTTACAGCCAGATATACTTTGATACCAGCTGGAAACCTATGACTAAAGCATATACTACAATGCTAAAGTTACGGTATCTTAGATAAAGTATTATCTAAGATATGGTAGTCATGACATGTCCATGACTTACCTTTTGTCACCAACTAAAGTTGGCAACTAAACTAACTGATAAAGGTAAACAATGGAATTAAGTATGGTCAACTACATGACTTTTGAGAAAACGCCATGCAGTATCTCAGAGGTCTGCAACGGAGTGTCAGAGAGACCATACTTATGTCCACTGGTTTATAGTAGTTTCTTGCGAAGGTTAGTTGGCTTCGGAAGAACAAGTTCTTCTGAAGCCACTTATACTTTGGAAGAAGCTACTATACTTCCGAGGCTTGAGGACTTCTTCATATCTTCATACTTCGGAAGTTGACTTCTTATCTTTTCTTCTAAGTCTTGAACTTGGAAGTGAATACTTTGTCTTCAGAAGTTGGAGTTTTCCTTTGGAAAATGATCTTGCACTTTGTCTTCGGAAAAACTCCATTTCCTTCGGAAGTTCCACACTTAGCTTCGGAAGTCCTTTATTAGTTGTACCCAAAAATAATCTAAGTGATTTGGTTTTGGTTGCACCAGCCTTTCTAGATCCAACTGTCATCACAAACAGTCTAACAAAAAACTTATGACCTTCTAATTCTATGTCACAACCTTCTATCAGATCAAAAATCTTGGCAGACTTACTTATGGTAGTTTCTACATCGAAGGGCTCATCAATGCTTCTACTTCTAACAAGCAAATTTGAACAAAAAGCAGTAAATATACAACTCTTACTAGCACCAGAATCAAATAACATAGAAGCAAGAGTTTGGTTTACTAGAAATATACTCGACACGACATCGGGGTCCGTCCTAGCCTCCTCCATAGTCATCGTGAAAGCTCTAGTGCTCGCCTTCTGTGCTTTCATTCCAATCGTTTTCTTTGCTCTAGAACTCTCTGCCCTTGGCTTCTTGCAGTCCCTACTCATGTGACCCTCTTTGCCATAGTTGTAACACCTCGTCACCCTACAATTCCTTGGTATATGTCCCATCTTCCCACACTTGAAACAAATATTCGACCCCCATTTACACTTGCCTGTATGCTACTTCCCGCACTTTCCACATCTTTTTACCCCAGCACCAGATGTGGCTACACGCCGGTCATCCACCCTCGCAGCCTTTTTGTTTGGAGCGACCCCTCCAGTTCCTATTACCACCACCACCCTTCCTTTTCACCTCCCACTGCCACCTCTCGTTCATCATACAACCTTCCTGC
Source organism: Flaveria bidentis (assembly GCA_018326385.1). NCBI lineage: Eukaryota > Viridiplantae > Streptophyta > Magnoliopsida > Asterales > Asteraceae > Flaveria > Flaveria bidentis. Next base: position 17,502 of record BJCM01070305.1, read on the forward strand.
CAAATCAACCACCGACCTAAAAGTGCTCGGCTGGGCGGCGATCATGTGCCTGCGGACATCCGCCGACAAACCCTGGATGTATCACTTAATCTTTCGTGACATGGGTGTCACTTGGTCTGGCACTAATCGCACTATCTCATTGAACTTGGTGGTGTATTGATGGAGTGTCATGGTTCCCGCCTCCAGCTACAAGAACTCCCTTTCAATCTTGTTGAACTCTCTATGAGGATCGAACTCCTCGATCACCAGCTTCTTTAGTTCACCCTATTTCATCCTTCCAATAACACCGCTACCCTCATCCTAGACAATATTTTCCCACCAACTTAAGGCCGAGTCCATGAATAAGTGGGTAGTAAACTTCATTTTTTGATACACCCTACACTGCTAATATCCAACACTACCCCCATCTCCCTCACCCGTCGATGAGCAGCAACAACCTTGCCATTGCTCTCAAAAGTAGGGGGCTTACATATCTGGAATGCCCCATAATTACAGCCCCATGTAGTTTCTGGCATAGCTACTTCTCCACCCCATCATTGGAAACAACCGTTTCAGTCTCTGGTTGCTCCCCTTCTCTCATGGTTTTCTTCTTTCCTTTTTTCTCGTCCTCCCTCATAGCTCTAATCATTTCGGTCACCACAGATGGCAGAATCATCTGCATGACTTGGTGAAGCTCCTCGATGACAGCCTCCTTCACTAAGGTCCTCAGGTTAGCACTTTCATCACCACCTTCCGGGTGATGGGTCTCAGGCTCTTTAGGTGCCCCCTTTACAGCCTTAGCCCTGCCTCTTATGACACATGGTCCAGCACCACGTCCACCACAACCTCCACCTCATGAAGTCTGCAAAGATCTACCACCAACCATCCTCAAAAACACAGTATAAGATTCAAACACCAACACGGTCATTCAAGGTAATAACTCAGTTTATGTCAAGTATAGTAAGTCCCTATATAGTGGCTAGTTGTCATTACCCATTTACTTTACTCTTTATACCCCAAGCATTTCCTATTCTGACTTTATCTGTTGATACATATATGTACCTAGATCCTGATCTGAATGTAATATGTCTTACACTTGTGTAATGATTTGATACTTAATGAAATACTAATGGTTGATTGTGTTTATTATGTTTAATATTTCATTAATGAATTGTTTAACGTATATTGACTTTACAGGTTTATA
>BJCM01070306.1:0-12725 GCA_018326385.1 Flaveria bidentis
CTATAGTGATTTAAGTATTGTTTTCGGACATTAGTTTAGCTAGTTAATTTTGTTATTTTATTTAAAACATATTTTTCGTTATTTTGATACGGTAGCATGTATATGTTAGTTTTTTTCGAAATTTGGTACGTGCTTATATGCTTTTATAAAATGATATCCATTTTGGATTCATAGTGTCTACATTTTATAAACCTTTCTAATGATGTGATTTGTTAAAAGCAATATATTACATTTTATGATATATTTCATATATCAGAATAGAGAACAATTTAAATGAAGTACAAGAATAAAAAATAAGGTAAGTGCTAACATTAGATGTAGGAACATTAATATTAGTTAATACAAGTAATATATCCAATACAAATTAATCCAATACCTATAGACAGAAAATTATATGCAACATCATCAAAGTTGACTCGTATAATTACTGTGTGCTGTTAACCGGAGTTTGTGATGGTAGGGCTAGTGATTTAAAAAAAAAAGAAGATATGTTTAGATAGAAGTAAATTCGTGTTTAAAGAGGTAAATTATACATATGTTTGATCTGTTTATGAAGTTTTTAAATTTTATTATTTTTTATTTATAAGAAATAAAATATGACATTTTCGGCTTTTCTTGACCTCATGCTAACCTCGCTTGCTTTCGTTGTATGGATTTTATGACTTAATTTTAAAAATTGTTATGTATTGTTAGTTGAAGCTTCTTTGTACTTTTGTTTCAGTATATTAACAAGTATTATTAAAGGATCTTATATTTATAGATTTTAAGTTTTGAAGATATTTACTTATTTTATTATTTGTTAACCGTGTTAAAGGCTTCGTGCGGGTCGTATCACTAAACATGTTATAATAACCATGCCATAAAATCATGTGTCCTTTAACACGTTTACTTACATATTCGAAAATGTTTGACTAAAACTAAAACAACTAGCTTATAATGTCGTGTCCTATTTGATACCCGTGTTAATCATGTCGTATCGTTTCATGTTGTATCTAACTTGGCTTGCCATCTCTATGTAGTGGTTTGCAAAGCAAGAGGATAAGAAGATTAAGCAAAAACTGTAAAGCTTAATTGGGTGTCAACTGAACCAAGCCATTATTTATTCATTTAAAAAGCATCACCTTAACCTGAAGACACAAAAATTTATATAATTTACACACGGTCAATTTAATATAATTTTATGATGTGTGAAATGGACGGATGGGTTAACAAGTGGTAACTATGATGTAAACATGTTAAATGCGGTTGAAGGTTTGTAACAAATGTGCTAAGTAGAACATAAGATGTTAACCTATTTAATAAATAACGTTCTACAACTTAGCTCAAACATCGTTTATATAATCAGGTTAATTCAACAACACTCATTTACAAAACAGGTTAAATACAAGAACCACCGCATATATCTATTCTGGTTACAAGTACTTGATCATTATATATTGCAACTTTAAGTATCTTAATTCATCCATCTTCTAGTTAATTGGATCTCTTTCATAGGAAAAAGAACTCATAGGAAACACATGGCAGTTTAAAATTAATACATATTATTACATTTTGGCATAAGAATAACACATGAGCCAAAAAGGAATATTCGAGTCTATTAGAAATTTGACTATAACTATGTCTAGGTTTTACGGATGCAATCCAATTGGGAACAAATTAGTAGACACAAACATTTATTAGTGATTTAGTTCTACAAGCTATTGCATAAATTATAACGATAAACTGATATATTTTACTGTAACAGATTATAATTTCATCCCCTCATAATTAGTTAATTACATTCGGTAACTATAAATACGAATTCTCTCTCACATGTCTATGTTCAAATGAAAAAATAATATAATTATATAAGTGAAAAATTAAGTGATGCACATTTCCTCTTGTATGATTTATCTCTCGATCAATGGTTTTCTAGTTTTAAAGGTGATTGCATTTATTTTGCTAAGGTGACTTCAGCGACTTTAATTGAAACATATTGTAATGTAACAATTTACTCTCATTTCTAAAGATCACTACTATCTAGTTAATGTAAATATGTATTTTAGTAACCATTCTGTTTAAATTTGCAATTTACTTGAGAAATTTCACGGAAGTCAAAATTAACCCGACGGAAGTCAAAATTAAGCCGATGGAAGTCAAAGTCAACATTATTGTAAAAAGTGAAAAAAGTCAAAATGGCTTTGATTTGCAAAACAAATGATAGGTGCCTGGGAGTCATTAATTATAGAAAACATTGATCTATGATTGGTTGAAAAGGAATAAGCATAGGATGAACTATGAAGCAAAGATGTTATAAGCGTAAGAAAATTGAAAATATTGTTCAACTTATAGTTTAGTATTGTTACATGGAGAAGAAATTAACCATTATATGTTTTATTTAAGGATACGTTAAGATTGTTTAATTGATTTCTTTATGAAATAAGTTGAACGAACTGACATATAAGATGTGAAACCAAAGTTTTAAAAAAAATTAACCCGTTAAACTTTTGTGAAAAAACCGAAAACAACCTAAAGTTTACTATCTATGTAAAGTTTTAAAGTAATATATATCAAGTAACTATAGTGATTTAAGTATTGTATTCGGACCTTAGTTTAGCTAGTCAATTTTGTTATTTTATTTTAAACACATATTTTTTGTTATTTTGATACGGTAGCAAATATATGGTAGCTTTATTCGAAATTTGTTACGTGCTTATATGATTTTATAAAATGATACCCATTTTGGATTCATAGCGTCTACATTTTATAAACCTTTCTAATGATGTGATTTGTTAAAAACAATATATTACATTTTATGATAAATTTCATATATCAGAATAGAGAACAATTAAAATAAAGTACATGCAAGAATAAAAAATAAGGTAAGGCCTAACATTAGATGTAGCAACATTTTTAATATTAATTAACTAAGTTAGTCCCGTATATTACACATTGAATAAATACAATATTAAATAACTAGTAATAAAAGTGTATGCATTATAAATTCATTTTTGAAAATAAAATATGATTATAATTACGTATAAATAGCTACTTTTCGTAAAAAAAAAATAATGTATTTTTCTTAAACTTTATTTTATAAAAAATTGTGATTTTTAAATATTTTATTTTAAGAAAATTGATTTCTTTAAAAAATGTTCATTGTATTATGTGTTTTATAAAAATTTTATTTTTAAAAAGTGTGTTTTTAATAAAAAAATTTAGGTCTTCTGTTTATTAAATTATACATTTTTCAATTTGAAAATAGTATGAGTAAAATTATTAGTATTTAATATTTTTATTAATAATATAGAGAAATGCGAAAATTAGAATGATAAGTGTTACAATAGTTTCACATTTATTTTAGTTTTTTTATAAATAGATTTAAAGACTAAAACTCATTAGTTAAACGGATTATAGTTACAAATAAACACTAAGAGTTAGATTATAATATTTTAATATTAAATATATATTAAAATTATAAATACGTCATAGTTCAAGAAATAAAACAATTATACTACTTTTAACTCTTTTATCTAAATCGTTTCATTTTTAGACATTCGTTTTATGATTTTTTTTTATTTTTTTTATCAAATTCTTCTTTTTTGAAAACTTTGACTTGTAATTATTCTGGTCGTTTTAATAACAATGTTTTAAAAAAAGGTTACATTCATAATTTTTTATAAACAAAACGATTTAAAATATTTTTTCTTAAAATGATTTAGTCTTTTAGAAAATTTTATATTATATAAAAAATTGTTTTTTCTATTTAGATTTTAATTAAAAGATGTGATTTTTAAGTTCCTTAATAAAATATATTTTTAAAAAAGATAGTTTGATTTTAAAAAATATAGATAAAAGAGAAAAATATAACAATAAATAAAATTAACTTTTAATAAGAGAGAGAAATTTGTATTAACACTTAAATTACCATAATATACTTTTTGAGGGAAAACCAATATGTTAGTATCTAGAAATTTAACAAGTGACATAAAAGTGGGTTAAAAATATCAAATGGTAAAAAAACCTTTTTTTTATTAGATACTATAGATACAAGTAATAAATCCAATACAAATTAATCAAATGCCTATAGATAAAAAATTGTATGCAACATCATCAAAGTTGACTAATATAATTACTGCATGTTGTTAACTGGAGTTTGTGGTGGTAGGGCTGGTGATTTTAAAAAAATGTTTAGACACAACTAAATTTGTGTTCAAACAGGTTAAACATATGTTTGATCTGTTTATGAAGTTTTTAAATTTTATTATTTTTATTTATAAGAATAAAATATGACATTTTCGGCTTTTCCTAACCGTATGCTAACCTCGCTTGCCTTTGTTGTATAGATTTTATGACCTAATTTTTGAAGAATGTCATGTATTGTTAGTTGAAACTTCTATGTACTTTTGTTTCTGTATACTAACAAGTATTATTAAAGGATTTTATTTTTATCGATTTTATGTTGTGATCATATTTACTTATTTTTTTTTTTGTTAACCTTGTTAAAGGCTTTGTGCAGGTCGTATCACTAAACATGTTATAATAATCGTGTCATAATATCTTGTGTCGTTTAACACGTTACTAACATATTCGAAAATGTTTGAATAAAATGGAACAATTAGCTTATAGTGTAAAACAACCCGAAATCTCAGGAGCTATTTGGCACCTATGTTAATCATGTCTTATCGTTTCATGTTGTATCTAACTTGGTTTGCCAGCTCTATGTAGTGGCTAACAAAGCAAGATTATGAGAAGATTAAGCAAAAATTATAAAGTTTAATTGGGTGTCAACCGAACACAAACCATTATTTACTCATTTAAAAACATCACCTTATTCCGAAAGACACAAAAAATTATGCAACTTAAATACGGTCGATTAAATATAGGGACACTAAAATGACATGATTATGAGCTTTAAAGAATCTTAGAATTCGAATTTGCTAGTGATAAATTGTCTAAGTCTAGTAAATTGTCAAATTACTTGAAATATAGCCAAACTTTATAAAAAAATAGTTAATTATCATGAGAATGATGTTCAGTTGACTTTTAAGCTATATTTTTAAACAACACTTAGATTTTTTAAAATTGATGAGTTACACTTGCAATGTACAGGATTAGAGTTCACAAACTTTTTAAAAGTTTTAACTTATTGGAGATTATAGATGGTAAACGAGTGAGATCATTATCGAGAAAACTAACAAGTACACACAAAGTGATTTGTTACACTTGCAAGGTAACTTATGTGGGTTACATTTAAAAGCATATAAACATCATAGCCAAAGTGAGTAAACGTACCTTCTTAAAATGAATTCTAAAATAACAAATATATCATTTTAAGAATATTAATATGGAAAGAAAATGTTTTGTGAATTAGCCAAAACGGTTATTTGAGTCAATTATGTATGGTTAATTGCGGTTCCAATCTTAGTATATGATGTTTAAAGTTCAACTTGCAAGTATGTTTTTAAGCAACTATTTGTGTTTATCATGTGGTATATATCTTCAAGAATAGTATTTTAGTTCATGGGCCATAGCACGAAGTTAGTAGTTGTTGGTAATCCCATATTTAGCATTGATGTTGACAACATTATGTGGATTGATTTTTGTGGGGTATACAATATTATGCAAGAATTTCAATTATCTTATATTAACTTTTGAATTTTAATCCATTTTTAAATAACTCTAACCGATATAACAACATACCATATAACCTTCTGCTTGGTAAGAATTTAACCACACAACAAACATCCCTCAATCTCACAACCCATCATGGCATGTCTTTTCGACATTTTTGACTCTTAAAATTTGAATTTAGCTGTAATATTGTAGGGGAGATAAATCTGATTATTAGTAGTAAGCCCCTCTTTATCCATATAAATGTAAAACGTTAAATTGAAAAATGTAGAAGTTAAATTAGAAAACTAATAAAAACGGTTATGCACAATGAAAAAGAACATGTTGATTTGAAATAAAAAAATGTACATTAATCATAATTCATATACAGAAGTCAATATTGAAAGCTATAGATATATACATTGTTTTGTAAGCGCCACCTATTATGTCTCCTTATTATCATCGTCCCTCAATAGACATGCCACCTCAATCACCGCCATCGTTGTCAACACCACATGCACCACCGTCTCCGCCGCACAACATCGCCACCAAATAATTAATCATTATAAGTGTATATATATGGTGTTGAACAAAATGTTAAATATATCCAATGTTTTTGTTATTTGTCTTTATGCAACTTGAAATAAACTACTACCCATTATTGTTTGAATGTCTTATGCGTGGGTGTTTGTAAACTTGTTTAAATATTGTCTCTTTCTCTAGACCTAACATGCATAGAATGAGACAATAACAAGTTAATTTCTTAATATAATTATTAATTACCTTTAATCATGTACCCACTAAGCTAACCTTATATACGAAAACTCCAAGTAAATTAATGATGAAATAAAATATATATAAAAATTCTGATTCGACATTAGTATACATTTTTAAACGATGACAACACTTTTTAAACATTTTCTCGTTACAAGATCATTCTTTCCTTAATTGACCTTCTTATGTCAATCTACTTATTATGTAATTAATTGTAACAGAAAATTAAGAACAATAACCATATAATAAATACGGTTATAAAAAGCTAAATTTATATTAAAAAAACTAAAATAGTGTATATATAATATTATAAAAGTAAGACTTTTCATGACACTAAATTTTATTTTGTATCATGGAATTGCAAATCCATATTGCTCATATATATATGACTCCTCTTCTTTGTTTACATGAAGGGACGTACTTTCCTTCTTAATTTCAAAAGAAGACATGACCAGTTTACATAATAGAATATCGATAAATATTTTATATTATTAATCAATTATTTATAAAACTATAATAATAGTTATAAGAAAACACATTAAATCATTAATAATTACAATATATGTATTAAAAAACCCTAACTGATATATTATCTCTAATGGGTTATGGGTTGTTTTATAGTACAGTATATGGTAATGCCAAGTTGGCCTGGTTAAAGGGGAAAAATAAGATGTGTGATTAATTATTGGTTTAGATTTGTAGACAAGATTGATTTTGTAGTGGAAGTGGAGACCGACATGCAATGTGTCTTAATCAATTGTTTAATGAAATAAACATTTAATTGGATTTGTTTTTGTTCACACTTTCACTTTCCCTCCATGTGATGGAGTGAAACCAAATCCTCCTATCAAGAGGAAAAGTGAACCCTAAATCCTTCATGTGTACTTCTTCTTCTTCATTTTCTTAACCCTTTTCATCTACAACATTTCTTTTGTCAACCACCCCATCTCTCCTCTTAGTTATCATTATCCTCCTCCTAATTATCATTATTGTCTCAACGTAGTCACGTCTCATTTAATATCATTATAAAGTATTTTAATCGGACGGTCATCTTTCTTTTGGATCTAGTTAAATGATACAAATTGTGTAAATAATCATGAATTGAAGTCGATCTCAGTTGAAACGTACATTAGTGTTATCGATCTTTTATAAAAGACATGTATGTTCTTTTCTGCATTCTCAAGGCAATAACCAACAACCTTAAGCAATGAAAACAAACTTTAAAGGATGAGAAAAGGTTTGAATACTCTAAAGCCACTAAAGCAAAGAAACATTGCCAAGACAAAACCACCTTTTCTTCCTTATGATGACATCAAAACTTATTGTGCATATGTCTTTCCATGCAAGATGAGTAGACATCAACGTGAAACACAATCTCAGGTCCACCAGATCTAAAATCAACAATTAAAAAATAATAATAAAAGCTAGAAAAGTTGAAAAATCAGTTATACAGTATGTCCGATTCTTTTATCATTAGAAGAATTAAAATTTTATTACCACAATTATAAAATGTATGAAACTAAGTTTTTATATCTATAAGCATGAAAATTAAAAGCTGCTATACAATTATAAATACTTAAAAATTACGAAGTGCAGTAAAAATAATCATTAATATGTTACATTTTTGTTTATAAAAATAATATATTCCAACTCATATAGAGTGTAAAAATTTAAATTGTGAAACTTGTTTCTTTGACTCCCAAAGTAGTTAAAGTAGCCATTACTTAATAAATTAGAACATAGCTACTATGTTAATTCATTAGGGTTAGTGAAAGTGGTTGTCATTATCAATCACGGACTAATTAATCATCTATAGTAAGCAACCACGTCGAGAATTGTTATGTAAAGATGATGCATTTTAAACATAAAAATTTATCCCAATAACATATGTTGTAAAGGGTTAACGTTCCTTTTGGCGAGTTGTATAAAATTTTAAACATGCTCCCATTTAAAAAATAGGTATATTAGTTCAAATAACTTCACTTACTAACATTGTTAATTTTAAAAGCGTTAAACATTATTATGTATCCCGCGTCCCTTTCCTAATATAGTGCTATGAGAGATTCTTGAATGCCAAAGTTAAACTCAAATTCAAAAAATAATTGTGACTTTCTAATATAATTATAAACTCATGAGTCGGAGAGTATTAGGTTTCTTTAAAAAGTGTAAATAAATTATAACATGTTTAGTTCGTTTGTGTAGTGTTATCAGGAGCCATATAAAGTGCAATTATATTATCAATCACTAAAAACTATGATGGCACAAGAAAGTAGAGAATGTAACTCTAAGAATGTATTATGAAGATAAGTTCATGTTTTAGCAACGTCCTCGGACACTCTTTTATACCCGGTTGCAAAGCTAGACCTATTGTATGCATGGACATTTACACACTCAACGTTAATGTAGGAACTACACGATCCTACATAATGGATGAATAAGAAGTCCAAGACATAAAAGCGCTTTAATAATACAGAAATGTGAATGAGAGTTTTCAAGTGTAGTTCACAAAAGATCATACATAACGCAGACGCACACCAACCAAATAAAAACTAGAATTATATAGACGAATGCCATATTATATCATAACACATAGATAAAAGTGACGAGATTTCATATTTTGAATCACGAGAAGTTTTACGTATTCATTAGAGGGCTAACTATGTCTACATGTACATGTTTAAGAGATATTCATTAAAATCTTCAATATAGTGTTTTTTCATATATGTTTTAGCTAGTTATTAATTATTAATAATAGTAGAAAGTAGGATAATTAAATAATGATAAAACTATTATTTAAACATTCAAGAAAAAATCATACGGTAATATTACTAGCTTAGTTTTTTTTAATCTATTTTCAAGTTATTTTATAATATTATGATATAGAAAACAACAATGAATGATGAATCTCCCAAAAAATGAGGTAACTATTTCACATCTTTTCTTTGTGGATGATGCAATTTTCATCGGTGAATGGTCAGAAACAAATATTGAAAATCTGACATGCATTTTAAGATGTTTTAATTTGGCTTTCGGTTTGAAAATAAACCTTAAGAAAAGTAGAATCTTAGGTGTTGGGGTGAATAATGATGTTGTTAGTGCCCTTGCTAGAACGTTGTATTGCCAATCGAGTAACCTGCCTTTTTCTTACCTGGGCCTGCCGGTGGGATGGAAACAAAACAGAATTAATCAGTGGAAACCGATTCTAGACAGGATGCAAAAACGCTTATCATCATGGAAGTCGAATTCGCTATCTATGGGGGTAGATTAATTCTCGTTAAGTCGGTTCTTGGGAGCCTTTCAAGCTATTTCTTATCCTTATTTAAAGCTCCAGAAAAAATAATTGAGGAAATGGAAAAAATTAGGAGAAATTTTTCTATGGGGATGGTCAAATGGGAAATCCAAGATGTGTTGGGTTGCATGGAGCAGATTGTTAGCAGCAAAGGATAAAGGGGGTGGGGAATTGGAAGCATCAAAGCAATTAATATTGCTCTTCTAATGAAATGGCTTTGGAGATTTAAAACGGAGCAACAATCTCTATGGTTAGAACAATAAAGGCGATGCATGGGAATGGAAAGAATGATCATGGTTTCCCGATTAAAAAGTCGATCTAGGGGCCTTGGAGGGATGTTGTTGCGGTGATTTATTATTTAAATTCCGTGGGAATTGATTTCTCTTCGATGTTGACGTGCAAGATTAGGAATGGGGAGAATATAAACTTTTGGCTTGACACGTGGGCTGAAATCAGATGCCTAAAAGTTGTATTTCCGGATCTTTACAAACTTGAACGTAAGAAGGTATGTAAGGTTAGAGATAGAATTGACTCTGGAAATGAGTCAAAATATGTTTGGTCCTGAAAATCAGCCTCGAGATCTGTGCCAGAACTAAGACAACTTTCGGATATGGAGGAAGAGCTAAGGCTAGTTGAAACATCGGGAGCTGAAGATAAATGGTTATGGGAGGTGTATGAGTCTGGTGTTTTCACAACAAAATCGATTAGAAGAATTCTAGAACAAGTTGTTCTTCCAAGTCATCATATGGAATTCAAATGGTCTAAAGCAGTTTCCTTAAAAGTCAACCTAATATGTTGGAGAGCTATAGCAAACAAACTTTCGGTGAATCATCTTCTTCACAAGCGTGGAGTAATATCAAGTCCACAATGCTGGTTATGCGAGTGGTTGTCAGAAACAGTGGATCACATGTTATTGCACTGCCCAATAGCAGTAAGAGTCTAGGAATTCATTCGGAATTGGTGTAGACTCCCGAATTTCCTGGCCACAACCGTTGCCTGACTATTAAAGGAAGTAGAAAATTGGGCCTATGCAAGTCACCTAAAGGATGTAATCAGATCAGTGATTTATGTGGCTATGTACTCGTTGTGGAAGGCTAGAAACCTATTGGTGTTTGAAAGCAGAGTTACGTAACTGGTAGAATTACAAGGTGAAATAAAAACATATGCTTTCTTATGGATTAATCATAGGAGTAAAATAGGAAATCAAAATTGGAAGTCTTTGTGTAATTTCAACTTGTAACCGGTCCAATGCCCGTATCATTGTATTGTTTCTAGCATCTTGCTAGCTTCGTAATGAAATTCTGCCGTTCCAAAAAAAAAAAGACTAATAAGTAATAATAGTGAAAGAATTCATGACAACTGAAAACTGTATTGATCTTAATCTAACTAAACAATAATGATTATAAAACGGTTTTTCTAATATTCAATCTAGAGGTAACAAACTTTTCTTATTTATGAAAAGAAATGGAAAGTATGCGTTGTTATTTACAATTAGAAATTTATTTTTTTAATCTAAAAGACTACTTGTTTTGTTGTATACATTGTACCGATTCTTCTTGCTATGGTCAACCTATAGTATAAACTTTAAAGCGGCTAAAACAATAAAATTAATATATTATTAAAACAACTTTATTTATTTCAATATATTTATTTCGAATGATCCAAGTCGTTTTAGTTATATACAAGTTAAAAAGGATTAATTACATTCATAAATCAAAGAAAACTTTATGTAAAAATATAAACCTTATTGCCACTAAAGACACTAAAAGCCAAATTTGTTATTAGAAAGTTAATTTCATTTCCCGTCTTTTGTTCAGTTTGCTAACGACTAATATTTTTTTTTCACATATATAAGATTAAAAAATTGAAATGATTTTAATACCGTTAAAAAGTATAATTTAGTCAGATATTTGATATGCTAAATTTAGTAGAAAGAAATATATAATAGAAGATCGTATGTTTGGTTGTTAATTATGCAATTTCATTTTTAAACAGTAAACTTCATTTAAAAATAATTGTTAAATATGGATACTATAGTATCTTAATCAATAATCGATTGGTTCAATAATACATCATTAACCATCAAACTATCTCTTAAGACAATTATGCTATTTCTCTTAAAACACATAACTCTAGAAAAGTCAATGTCAAGATACAAGTGGCTCTATCAATTTATCACTAAATTTAAATAATACAAATTTAAGGTGTTATTTCTTTCCACAAAGAAATTACATTAGTATTCAAAAGAGACCACATTCTATGGTCATCTACATATTTAATTTTTTTTGAATATATTAAAATATTATTATTAAAACCATATAGTTAAAATTAATAAAATTATTTTTTAGACAGATAGTTAACTCATTTTATATTAACAAGTTTATATTCCGTTCTTGATGGAAACTAACAATTACTTATAAATTTGACATGAGAAGAACTAAACCAAATCATCAAATTTTAAAAGCCCAACCTTCCTTCTTTTTCCATAAGAACCCAATAATTAAACTCGATGTTAATACTCTTCTAACAACAAGATCAAGTAAATTAAAACTTTTGTTTGACAGATTGGCCTTTAAAATAAAAAATTATATTATGGTAAGTTTTGAAGTCTGAATTTCATCTGGAAACAGGAAATAGTCAAAATCGGATTTGACGACTAAACATTCTGAAGGCAGAACTGTTCTTTTGCGGGTGGCCCGTTATCTAAAACATAACCTAATGGGCTTAAAGTTTGGGCCTTGAAACTAAAACACCACATACTTGATAGTTGATACTTGATGGTAATACAAAATGCACTTCAATATTGCATACCCGAATAAGGTGTGGGGCAACCAGCCCAGTAAGTCTGTGTTTGTGTACTTCTATAATACTCAATCTTTTCATAACCGGATCGGCCGTTGAACCGGACGTCTTACTGGTTTGATGGTCGGACCGGCTGCACCGGATTTAACTATATTTTAATTATATTCCTATATGTAATTAAATATAAGTAATTTATATATAATTTATATATATATTTTATAGTTATATATAAAACTTAACTATATTTGTATATCCGACGTACTAATTT
>BJCM01070309.1:0-24720 GCA_018326385.1 Flaveria bidentis
TCATTAATTACTTGTGTTCTTAGTATCATCTTGTGTGGTTAATCCAGTTCACTGTTTGATTAAGTTTGAGTCACTCTCCTCATTGTGTTGTTGTGTTGTAAATTGCAAGCCTTCAACGGTCCTGCAATCCTTCTTCATGAAATGGCAGTCTTTCAACGGCAACCGATCGATACTGCATGTCAAATGCTAAGAGTTTCCAACATGCCTCTGACGCTGAAATGTACCGACAGTTAAGGTATTCCTCAATCTCATTTTCATGGTGCAGTAAAGATGCAAATGATGTCCTACTATTCTGTCCTTCCAAACGTACTGTCGCATGATCTGGACCTTTGTTGATATAACTGAACAGGTACTTAACCAACATCCCTTGATTACACTATTCCACATTAATGTGACAACCATATTTGACAACTAAATCACGATTATGAGGAACAACAAAGCGATTGTCAACTTGTATTTCATGAGAACCCACCCTAACATGTCTTCCATTTTTACATCTTTGATAACGGGGCCACCCATCAGCCCTAATGAACGTCTCCTCACAGAGATCCTTTGGGTAACCTTTAAGACAATTCCCGTTATACATACAAGGACTGGAAGGGTTAAGTTGACCACACGGTCCATGCATCATATGAATACGAACATTCGTATAACCAAAAGGGTCATCTACTTTAGAAGGATGCTCAACTGAAATATCTTATCATGAGGATGTAGAAATATCAAAGCATGACATTGTGGAAGTCCACGTTTTTGAAAATCCACTGTGTAAATAACTGCATAACAAAAACAGGTTCCATGTGAAACTCAAATAAGAAAGTATGTTATCATGAAATATTTTTAGGAAACAAAGGAAGGCAACATACCCGCTTTTGGGCGACCAAAAAAGTTCCTTTTCCGTATATCTTAATTTTGAATAATCAGATTCATAACCTATTTATCTCGAAAATCGTATTATCTCTTTGGCACCTGAATTTCCATGTGCATCTTGGTAAGAATCGGCCTTTACGGGCTTAGGGTTCGAAAGTTTTTGTTAAATATTCATCCTCATCTGCCTTAAAGATATATTTTTGTTGAATGATTCTTACATATAATCTTGTGCACTGATAGGTATTCATTGTTGTATACACGGATTGTTCTGGTCAGATCCATGTAAGGATCTCGATTACGGTTTCATGGCAGATGAAAAAAGGTTGGTTTGAGGTTGGCATTATCTCATTATTCTTGATGCTAGAGGAGATGGAGCTACTTAATTACAGATCGATGATAAGCTTTTTGTTTCTTTTTAATTGAACATTTTAACAATATTTCTTATGTGAATAGGACTATTATGGTGTGATTCTGCTTTGGGTACTTCATTATTACACACGGAAGAAGATGATGGTGTGATTATGCTTTGGGTACTTCATTATTCTGGTGTTTTTTCGGTTGAATTTAGGTTTGTGTTGCGTCATGCTTGCTTTGTATTTGTTGGTTGTTTTGCATGATGGATGTATAGTTATTTCCCCTGTTCTTTTGGTTGAGGTTTGTGATGATTTACTCTCACTTTTGTATCTGTGAAAGTTGTATAACGTCACAACCCTGTTGTGCTGCCTTTCACCACCTCAGTAGATGATTCATTTCCCCGTTTAGGGTTAGATTTAACATATAAGTTGTAACAACATAACTCTTAACTTTAAGGTATTAACATTCAAATTTCATTAATATGCATACATACGAACAACATAACAAAGAAGCATGTCATTTCTAATGTGAGAAAATACTTACTTGTTACGAAAGTATGATGTTAAAGATTTTGAAACAGGCAAATTGCAGACTTCGATCTACCTATAAACTGATATCTAAAACACAAATGTTAGGAATGATGCTTTTTATTTTCATACAAACCTAACAAACACCACATACTTCCATAGGCTATACATATCACATTAATAATTTGAAACTGTAAGTAAAGTACCTTCGTTTCCTTCAGAGGTTCACTTAGAAGATTTAGCTCAAACAACAATTCATGAAAAAAAATGTCTAATATTAAATTTATAAGATCATACATGATAAACCTACATAATCGGTGCTAGAAATCAGGAAACAGTGTGCTTAACTGTCCCACTACCCCTGCAACTGTTTAAAACCCATCTCAATTTTTCTGAAACATTGCTATGACTCAGTCCATTTAGAAATATATTAATTTAACCCATAGATTTTATAATTTTAATATTTGTATAAGTAAATCTACTAATCCAGTAACTCTTTCATTGTAGTTGACATTGTTGATATTACTTGTACACTCACTTAAATCATTAGTGCTTTTGAAATTAAAAAAACAAATTTCATAATGTGTTTGCACATGTTTTTTTCTCTAGTTACAAAGCTCATCTATATTATGCACTTACTATTATTACTAATATTGTTACTATTATTAAAACTACTATGACTATTATTATTTTTATTAGTATCATGGATTCCACTTTTACCGTAACTGTTAAGTTTCATTTGACATTATTAGTAATTTTATTGTATTTTCTGGTATTACTCATATCAATATGCTACATTATATGAAAAAAAAAATATTGTAATTTCTGCTAAGATTTGACAATCTTTAAGATGTTTGAATATTTTTCATTTGACAAACGTTAAGATGTTTGTACTTTCTGTATTTTATGGTATTGTTTATAAAATAACAATTAGGAAAGTAACGTGAACAATGTATCTTTGAAGTCATCTTTAATTTGTGGTCATCTTTATTTGGTTTATTTTTTTAAAATTTTGATTTTTCTTCTACACAATATATATAAAATTTTTCTATCCAATTTTCTATCAAAGAATAAATAAAAATTGAAAGACAATATCATAAACACGAAACAACGTACAACCTTAAAATTATAAAGTCAAAAGAGTTCAACCCAAAACAACACAAATGAAGTCTCATAACCAAAAAGCTACTAAAAACTTTCATGAACACAACTTCACACCCTAAACAGATTTAGGACGATTGCGGTTGTTAATCACAATCTTTGGAAATTTAATTTTTTCATTGAACTTTTCGAGAGAATCTGCCGTGTCTCCTATGTCATCGTCAATCGTCTCATCAATGCTGCCAATCTCAATAACTTCATCCCATTTCCAGTTTAACAGATTTTCAGGCCTCTTATTATTATTTTTTTTTGCAAAGTGATGATCCTGGTTTAAAAATTAGTGTTAAGCCAAAACAACAAATAAGCATTAGGTAATTGAAAAACAAAGCAAAAACACACACATGACAGAGTATACATTAGTTCATAATTGAAAAGGGTATTAGGACACCTATTTTTCAGCTTTCTCATATTTGATGCTTTTTTCCTGTTTGATCAAATGAAATAACAAAAGATACATTAGTACATAAGTAATATACATTCAACTGTTAAAACATTAAATAGAAAAAAATATTAGGACAGGTAAGTTTAGGTTGCAATCTAAAGTATACATTTTGCTTATCTTTCATTAGCCTTATCATGTTTCCCTGCTTGATCAAACAAAAAAAACATTGAATAACTTTCGGCACAAATTATGTGTTTGAACATTTTTAGCATCATTTCATATTATACCTCTGGGGTTTTTTGTAGTTTTCGTTTGCAATAACAGAGTGTGAAGGGTCGCCCACCAGTGCTGATGTTAAAGTTGTCATCCTGGTCATGAGACACAAAATCTGATTAAATATTAGTTGTATAACAATATATATACTGAACTGGTAGAGGTGAACACTTTCGCAAAAACATATGAGGCTAGAGAGAGTACCGGCATTGGGTGACAAAGCTTCTCCTCCTCCATGCCATCAAACAGGTATGTTTTCTCAGGTGTCCATCGAAATACCATTTTTTTACCAAGGATCAAAGGCTTTGAGATGAAATATAATTACAAATGAACCTTTATTGCTATTTATAAGTGGCTGAATTCGCAAAAACCAACAACCACCACTGAAAATTAAGAAAAAAACCCCATTATCTTCCGGTTTAAAAAGTAACTAATAACTGCAGAAAAAAAACTCCTATTTTTTTAATAACCGTTAACTTTGAACGGTCAAGATCAGTCAAGATCTTCTCCTGAGTACTTTCAATGGTCAAGATCAGCCTAAAATATGGTTATTGTGACCGGGAGTAATATATTATATAATTTGTTAATACTCTCTGGTAAACCAACCAACGGTAAAATGCCTCGAGTATTCATACGTAGAAGAATATCCAAATAACCAAATCAACATCACACATTCACACCTATAATTCCAATGTCCAAAAGATTGTGAATCAATTGACAAGAAAAAGAATACAAAAATATTAAAAGTATAAAACCAAAGAATGTCATCCATCTTACACATAGTTGAAACAAACAGCATCAGTGACCAGCGGAGCATATCATTAGCAAACAATTTACAACTCCCAACCAAAAACCTTAAGATGATATACATGCTTAAGTGGTTAATAGGACTGACTATTCGAAAGAAATCAACACCCGAAAACAAGGTTAAGAGAAACCCTCCTCTAAACCCTATAGGTATATGCATCTACCTTAAAATATCATCAAACTTCTCAGAACACCAACCACACTAAGGAGAAAAAAAAACATTAGTACCTACAAACCCTAAGATATATTCGTTTTATACATATGCATGCAAAACATCACAAATCACAACTTCACACTTCAACTGGACCCTTCAGCTTTTGGCTCACCATATTATCTTTATGTTTGAGTCCCTGTTGGCCCTGCTATTCAACAAAGAATATATATCTAAGTTAAAAATTTTACGAAATGAAAATGGTAATTTTCCTTATTAAATAAAACTAGAAGAGTGCCCGCACAATGCGGCGGGACGACACTTTACATCCGACACTTGTTTTTAATATTTATTTATTCTTGTAGTATTTTTAAAAAGTCTATTATGTTTTTTCTAATATAAAATTCCAAACATCAAATAAATGGATTTCGCATAACTACTTGTACATTTACGTATTAACTTATTGTATCTCACAAAATACAAATCGGTTTAACAAAAAATAGTGTAAAACGTTTAAAAAAATCACAGGTTACAATTGTAGTCTTAAAAAGTTTTTAAAAAACATAATAGATTAAAAGATATATCTGAAATCTTAAACAACTTATGTTTTTTTTTTTGGGTAGATAATATAAAATATTATGTACATATTAGTAAGTGTAAGGTTATTATGTAACTAATTAAATGGGTTAATATGTAAATAATATTATAAATAATATTTTGCCCTTAAATAGTTCAAATTTGTTAACATTTTACGTAAATGTTAGGAAGTGTAGGGTTATTATGTAAATAATTGTAAGGGGGTAATCCGTATATAATGATATAATTACTATTTTACTCTTAAAAATGATTATATCTTATGCATTAAGTAAAATATGTGTTCTTAATTTTAGGGTATCTTAAAATACCCATCCTAAATACTTTATATATAGTATAGATTATATCAAAAATATGTTTACCGGAGTATTTTTCAACAGCATTTTCAGTAGCAACAGATGTTACTTCTCGAACTGTGATAATCTTGTCTATGTATACTGTTGTTTCCTTGGTACCACCTACTATGCTCGTTCCATTATCATTCTCCACATCATTCAATAATGAAGATAAACCACTACACATAGAATAAAGAAAACATGTTAACTCGAAAAAGAAATGAAACTATATATAAACACGAAATTAGATTTACTTTACCGTGGGTTAATAGTTTCCTCAGATTGTTTTACTTCCTTTTGATGCTTTCTCTTCTTGTTGCTTTGCGTTTGTTCCAACAAGCTACTTGCACATCTTTTAAGCCACCCAAAAGGAGCAGAGAGAGGAGGGGACCCAGCATTAGTTATTTCTTTTTTAGCAGAGGAATCCATTTCATCACGTCCAGAATTCAACTTATTAGTCCGATTCTTCACCACATATCTTTTTGAGTGTCTATTAAGATTTGGATCGCATTCTTCAATCTCATTTGCAGCAATACGGTAAGGAACAACTTTCACATCTTCTAATTTCTTCAGCTCCTCAATCTGACCAATAATCACTTCTCTATCACCATGCAAAAGTTGCCTCTGTTTTTCTAATTTTTCCCTTTGAATTTTGAGTTCTTGTATGGAATTATTTAACTCTGCCCATTCTTTGTTACGCCTTTCATGGTCAATGTTAATTTCTTTTCTCTCAACTTCAAGTCTTTGCATCTCAATTTTAACCTGTTCTGCTTCTTTTGCAGCAATTTCTTTCAAGGATGAAATATATTCAAGTTCTTTCTTCTTTTCTTCCTCAAAAGCTTTTTCTTTCTCTTTTAAATATAATTCCATTTCTTCACGCTTTTTCTCAATACAATTCTCGACCTCCTTTTTCTGCAATTCAATATCTAACAGAAAATCAGTGCGCTCTTTCTGAATTTTACTGAACCACTCAGATCGTTCTTGTTCAATTTCTCTCATGAAGGTTTCTCGATCATGTGAAAGTGCTTCTGAGTCTTTTTTATATTGTTCACGAAATAAATCTTTTTCCAATTTCAAAACATCACGTTCGTCTTTTAAAAACTTTGAAATTACAACTCTCTCCTCTGCAATACGTTCTGCTTCTAGTCTTAATTCTTCTCTTTTTTCATCAATTGTTTCCCATTCTGCTTCGAATTCTGCTTTTGCTGTTTTTAAACGGTCTGCTTCAGCTTCAAGTTCATGTTTTTGAGCTCTTATCAAATCAATTTCTTCTTTTAATTTGGCTTCCAAAATCATTAATTCATTTGTTTCACTTCTCATAGCCTCAACTTTCTCCTCTGCATGAGAGATCTCCTCTCTTTTTTCATCTAATAATCCCAGTGACTCCTGAATGTCATTTTTCAAGTGATTCACCTCTTCTTTTTCTTTATGCAATATAATTTTCTGTAACTCTACCTCTTTTTGCGCAGAAGTTACGCTTTTCTCCTTCTCCTCGACTGCATTTAGTTTTTCTAAAAGATCCTTTTCTTTATCACTAATAGCACTTGCCTTGACCTCCAAGTCATGTTCTTTCTCTGACATTATATCTTCACGCTGACTCAGCTCCACTTCCCTTAACTCAGCAGCCCGCCTCTTGCTCTCTATCTTGTCCTCCATTAACTTGAGTTTTGTTTCCAACTCAGCATCAAATTGAGAACCTTTTTCTTTCAAAGCAGCTTCATGATTAGCCAATGCCTGTTTAATTCGGTCCTGCAAAATTAAAAGATAATATCATAAGCTTGATTTATCTAGCATCTGAATTCAAACATAAAAAACATCAATTAGAGAAATGGTGACTCACAGATTCCTTGCATGCAATTTCCTCTTGCTGTTTACACAACTCTTCATACTTCTTTTTTAAATCGTTTTCCTTCCTGGCAATATCCTGTTAACACTCATAACATAAATATATAGTAACATGTATTAAATAACACAAAAGAACTGAAGTATATTATGATGAACCTCATCTCTCGCATCCAATGAAGCTGCTTTCAACTCCAAATTGTACTTTTCATCTTTAAGGGCTTTACGCTCCTCCTTAAAGTTCAATCTTGAAGCTTGCAACTCTTTCTCAAGGCGACTTATTTCCTGAGTCCTGCTTAAAATGTAATCCTCTCGTTGATTTAACAAAGCCTGGCCATCAAGTAATCTTTCTTGCGACTGTTGAAGAGATTTTTGCCTTTCAGACAAAGATTGTCTTTCAAGAAGGATTTCTTTTTCTTTTGCATCACACCTAACATATTCAGAAGACCAAAACTCATAAGGTACCAAAAGTTAATGAAAATCATCAATGTAATGAGATTAACCTTATTATAGTAAAAAGGGTGAAGGGAATGACAATCATCCATATAAATGGACTATGGAGTAGCCATTTGTATAAAAATTGTTGAACCATCAATGAAAATAAAATCATGAGGTATCAAGTGATCAATAGAAAGACTGTATCAAGTGATCAATAGAAAGACGTACTCAGATTTGAATGAGTTTATCTGCCTTCTAAGATCATCTTCACGTGCTTCAACTTCATGTAATTTTCTTTCAGCAGCACGGCGCGACCTACTAGCTTCTGCTTCCAAAGATTCTGCAGTTTGCATCTTTGAATTGGCTTCAGTCATCTTCTTTATGGCATCATCCATCATAGTTCGTGCATCAGCTAATTTAACTTCAGCTGCGACCTTTGCCTCTGCACATTCAGCACGCATCTCATGCAATGCCTTCTCAATCTACAAAGATCAGAGTATAGTTACTTCAGTAACAAAAGTGAAAATTATAATGAATATATTAAAGATAATTTTACAATGAAATTCATGCTTACATTGGCAACACATTCCTTTTCAATTCCAAGAGCCTTCTTCAGTTTTTCTTCCCTTATCTTTGCTTCAGCTAGAGCAGACATATGAGCAGAATGGTCCCGTTTTAGCGTCAATTCAGCCATTTCTGCAGTGGACTTCATCTGCTCATAATTGGCAACCCACTCCTTTTTTTCAATGATCAAAATGCCCATTTGGTTTTGAAGATTGTATATCTACATTAAACACACAAAAATGGATACAGAGTAAGATCTTGATATCAAAGAATACAAAGAAATCAATTACAAAGACCCTAGTTCTAAAACTAAGAATGTATTAAAATCCCTCAAACTTTAGGGCTTGAAAAGGATAATCAAAAGAGTAAATGTCCACACAAACACAAGAAATCAATTACAAAGAAATCATTATTTCATTTTCTGTTTTTATTTGTGCATGACACGTTCTTCAATACCCTAAAATCATCAATACATCCGATTTGTATAAACGGAATGAAAATTAAAAACACCATAATCACCATACATAAATGTAATCCATCCCAAAAGAGAAAAACCAACAAACAATATGATATAAAATCAAGTCATCAATACAATGAAAGCCAAGAAGATACTTATTCAACAAAAGGGGAAAAGGGAATCGACCTCAGCTTCAAGTTTAGCAATATGAGCGATGAGTGAGCCTTTATCCCTTCGCTTGATCGATTCTTCATCAAACCCTGCGTCACGGAGACGCTTCCAAATGGTTTCATCGCTCAAAGGGCTTTTCAAACTCAAAACCCTAGGTGAATTGTTCGCTGATGCTGGTGTAGCTGTAAATCGTCCCGATTGAGGACTCGCCATTCGATGAAACCTCAAATCGACAATGAGATCGATTCGTTGACGATTCTCTGTGGATTTTGATTTTGATTTTGATTTCAAATTTTGTGATCGGCTTTACTCTTTTAGTTCACAGCTGGTCTTTATTTGTTCACGCTTTTCTTTTCTCTTTTATATTTTTAAAGGATAAACGCATTCATTGCGAGTGACGTCGGCGGAAAAGTTCGGTTTGTTTTTCTTTTTCGGGTCGGGTTGTTCTAAATAGCAATGATATTGTAAATTGTAATAATATTATTTTGAAAATTGGAAAAACCCAAAATTTTGGAGTTCATTGTTTATCAACAATTTCATTTTTCATTTTAGGGCGGCGATTGATTTGTGTTTTGGCATGTGAATATTGTTGTCATTTGATACGAAGGTTAAGATTAAGATTTATAGTTTAAGAAACAAACTATTGTGAAAAATGAAAGCTAAACTACTGTTTGATAATTTCTAAATAACTAAATTTTTAACTAATAAAATTTCTGAACTATTAAGTATTGAATCATAAAAATATTCGAATCATTAAAAACTAGTATATCGTTTAATTATTTAAAGGCAAACGTCTGAACAATTCAGATAAAAGGTCTTAACCATTAAGCATTAGACATGTTAACTATTCAACATTAATATAATCATTAACCATGTAAAGGCAAATGTCTGAATTATTTAGACATTTGCTCGCAAAACAAATTGTATGAATTATTAAGTACTGAATCATTTAAACATTTGAATCATTAAAAGATTGATTCAAATTCTGTCAAACAACCCCTAAATATGAATATATCATGATCAAAGCGACCCAACCGTCGAGTTAAAACCTAAAATAATATAAAAAATATAATTTATATATATTTATGATATATAAGTATTATTGAGAAAAAGGTAAACGTATTTACATATAACTTCGCTTTAAAATGTTTAGAGCTTATTTAAAAAAATCGTAATTTTCACGCCCACTCGTATGAATACAAACATGAATGATGTATTAACTTTTAGATTAAGATATTTGAAATAAGACTCGTGAAACATGAGTTGCTTTTGACCGACTTTACTCCATCGTAATTCGTAACTGATATACAAACTTTAATCTGGATTAATTTTATTTGAATATATTAGACCGTTTAGTGGAGCCAATTTCGTTGAGTTTAGATTGTGGAAGTTATTATATTAACACTGTTTTGTGGTAACCGTTTTATATCAACGTTTTTAAATTTGTTTCATATGGTTTATTTGTGAGACCGTTTTGCACCTCCTAAGTGACTAAAATACAATATTCAAGGCACACACACTTGATCAACAATGATCAGATGTGCGAGCATAACTGTTTATCAAGGTAAATTCTGAAGTTTATTTGATGCCAATCCTTGAATACAAGTCGTGTTAGGAGTTACAGACCAACTCTTTACATGTTAAAAACTGATTTCCTAGTCGTGTAATAATCATCAATCCAGCCCTTGATAAGCTTGACCTCCGACGCCCTTTGCTCCACCAACCAATCAGGGTCATTAGCCGTTGCTGCTCTCAGATCCAAGTGATGCGCACCTGAAACATAGTTGTGCGGTTCATGGTTCATCCATCTTGATATATCATGCTATTTGACCAAAAATAAGTCAAAACGTATAAGGTTACCTTCCTTCGTCACAAGAGCGACTACACTATTTGATATGTTCTCCAAAACACTACAAAATGCACCAATTCACACGGTTTTCTTGTCACAAAAGAGCAAGAAGGACAAATGGTGGTTAGAGAAGTTACCTGCCACCACTCCAAGGATCCAGGAGACCATTTGAAAAGATGATGTTGCTTCCAAATGTTTTCCAGACAGACTTATAATTCTACATACAAATCAAACTCAATCATATTTATATATATTCTCAAACAATTAAGCAACAACAGAACTATTATCAGAAAAAAAAACATTACATGACCGCCGAATTCTGTTGTTATCCAAGTGGGCCTAGGTTTTACACCGAATTCATTCCAGCATCCCTCTGCGTAAGAGGTGTAATTATAATCCCATTCTGGAAACATGCTAGAGTCCTTGTTACTAGACATTGGCATAACCATTTCAGTGCATGCCTGTAACATACAATTTTTTTTAAACATACTATAAACGACCTATGAAGATGCGTAAGTGAATTTTGATAATATATTACTACATTTAGTTATATAAATAGAACTTGAATACCTGCCAATCCCAACCGCTCATGCCATGTGGGTCGTCATCCAAATCAAAGCAATCGGCTTTTCCAGTGTAATTGTAGTACACACTTACACCTGTAAATATTCGGTCTAAAACATTAGTCCCTTCAGCAGCTTCATCTATATTCTTGCACACCTGTTAAACGAACATTTTTTTAGTTTCAAAATATACATAAAAACAGCAAAGAACTGTAACATATTTACAGACTAACCTCTTTTATTGGGTATGCAGGCAAAGGCATTAGGAATTCTGATGGGTATGGGTAGTCTACCATTGCTAAATAGCTATACGCCGATTCCAACCAGTTAAAAAGATCATCACTGCTCTTTAGTTTCCTACCATTTATAGTTTGATTAATAAACAAGAATGGCATGATGAAAACACATTTAAAAGGTAATTAACCAACCCGCATAAGTGGAAAGTCTTAGCAAGATGATCAAGCCCGTTTACTGTCTGACCCACAGAAGTTATTTCATCCCAAGATTTCTTTATAGTGTCAAAACAGCTTGTGCTTTCGCGCTATAAACATATTACAACAAAAAGTAAACTTAATATTGGAATGATGTCATGAGAATATGAAACTGAATGAGTGAAAACAGGTTAAAGTGTTCACGAACTCTGAAATCATTGGAGACAATATTGTAAAATGTATCTAATGGCACAATATCCTCAAACTGAAGAATTGGTGCTGAAGAAGCAAGTGCACCTATTGCAATATGAGGATACTTGAGCCTCATCCATGCTGCCAACACTACACATCAATCAAACAAACATAAATTCAAATAACTGTTTCATCCAATTCGACGAAAAACTTGAAATTCTTACTTCCACCGTACGATCCACCAAACAAGATCACTGGGGAAGCTTCTGCAGACAAATTCCTCTTCAAATCCGTTATCAAAACAGCATAATCTGCAAGTGCTTGTGTGGCTGTTAAATGGGCTAAAGTAGAAGCATTCTTATACGCTTCATCCCGACTCCCATACGGCATCGATTCACCATAATACCGATGCTGCAATCATACACATGATCCACACTTTCCACATTACAACAAAAATCAACGACACCCAAATCAAAATTCATCATTTTTAACCATTACAACTGCTAAACGATGAAGGAAACACATTTCTTCAACCTTAATTAGATCTTACTTCGGGAAAGATGACCATGGCTCCGAACACAGGTGCGAGTTCCCAAACAAAACCGGTGTTAGCGGCGAACCATTCGATGTCGCCTTCGTTCCCACAATAAAGGAAAATCGGACCCATACGAGAAGGACCCGACCAGTGATCAGTGTTAATGAGATACCGTTGTGGGAATTTGGGGTGATCATCGAAGCTGAAGTGATCAAGGGTCTGCTGAAAGAATCTTATATCGTAGATGTAGTTGTCGGGAATAAGGTTGTTTTGGGGTTTCTGATGCCGTGAGTGTTCGCCGGAAAACGGGAGCCGGCGAGACTCCGGCGACGATGAGAGGAGGGCGGTGGTGATTACGATGAGTGCGACGGAATAGTACGGTGGTTCCGTCATGGTGATTGGTGGCGATGAAGAACAGTGGTGGATTTAGTGAGATTGGGGAGTGTATGATTGTAAATTATGTTTTGTACACTTTGGATTACGTAGAATGCACTATTTTAAAAGTAGTTTGATCTAGTAGAAACTTTATTCAAAAGAAAATGAATGAATTTTCATACACCAAAACAAGAAAGTGAAATCTAACAAAAGAGAGTATCTTTATATCTTGATATTCAACAAGAAAATAGAACTTCTTTATTCATCATCATCTTGTCATCTATCTTTTTTGATTCAACAAGAGCACATCAATTCATTTGAGGTGTAAAATGAATTATAAGTTATTTTTTGTGAAAGAAATAATTCATTTGTTTTGTTTATATGAAAAATCATAAATTATTTATCTTAGCCACGAATCAATATGTGTTACTGTATGATCTTTTCTACCAACGGATTCTTATTTTTCTATGACACCGTATCTCAATCAAAAAAGTTACAAGCACCCCATAAATAAACTTTTGGTAATTTTGTTACCTCCTCTTTTCTCTCTAAAAATACACAATATCTTATCTATTCTCAATTTTCAACTTAAATTGTAGATAAAAATAGTTTTTTTTATTTCTTTTTCAAGACCTTAAAGTTTTGGGCTCAAAACGGTAACCGGAGTTGCTTATATTGTAAAGACACATATGTTCTTAAATTTTAATCCCTCCGTTTGTCTATGTTTTCATCATATTATAGTATCCACTTGTAATATGATCTTTTGAGCCTTTTGTTCTACTCTTAATCACTAAACTGTATTAGTTGCATTTTCCTAAAACATTACTATATATTCACTGGTCAAGAGAGTATTAATTTAACATGTTTAAAACAAAGATATAACATAAGACGGCCTATTAAATAAGCTTGGACTATAAGACTCTATATCTTAACACTATTCTCTTTATTGGGCCTAGCCATCGAGACACACTAATTCTTCGAAAACTTAAATGGGCTGAACTTAATTAAGCTCCATTATAATTATAACGAAAGTGACAAGACGAAAAGGAGACGTGCGTAATGCTTCACAAATACTTGGAAAGACTTGTATTATTTTATATAGATGGTAACCAAGTGCATTAAACAAGAGATATTATAAAATATACAAGAACTACATTGAGATATAAAAGAGATTCGATAGTTCTATTACTTTGATGTATCCTAGTGTCATGTACCTAAAGTTTTGGATTGGATTTCAGATTTCTAGCCTCCGTTTCAAATTAAGTTTCCATTTAACTTTTTTAATATGATATGATATTTTACATCTTTTGTTTGTTTCTAATTCAAAAGGAGATGAAGATATAACTTTTAGTTTGATCTTAGACTAACCAAGTTTGTAACTATATTTTCCCATCGCCTAGCGAGCTCCTCAACAAGCCGATCGGTTTCAGATTACATTCATGAATGGAACAAATTACTGCCATTTAAGGCGAGAATCTCTTACAAGAACCTCATGGCCTTTTAATACGAAGATCATAGGATAGAATCTCACTTGATGCATTATGTTTCAGATAGGCCTATGGTTTTACTACACTAAATCTTCAAACTTTGGGTTTCTCTTTAAATAACGTGCGCGACAGGTTACCAGTATTGTCTATATTCACACAACAAGAATAACCTTTTGTAAGTGGGTATAACCGGGTAGACAGGTTTATAGTATTCACTAACGATTGAAAAAAGCTTATAATCTTTGTTGTGGTAGTATGTACAATCGTATACCATTATCATGAGTTTTATTAAATATATATTTGATATGTGTTGACGGATACCTAACCAGGTTTCCCCCTAGCAGCCAACAATATGGTCAAATTTGGGTATATCTCCAACCACCCAATTGTTTTTCCCACCAAATTTCAACAAACGCACACACATCGTGGAATGTGGATAGATTTAATTATTAAATTAATAATATATATAACCTAAGCAATGATGTTTCATAGTTTCTCAAAGTTGATTTAGTGGCAATTATTGGTCATCCTTTAAAATAATATTTCTAATTTGTGTTATAATATATTATCAATTATAAAACTTGTTCAATTAAGAAATATAGACTGAATCTGACATATACTTTAGAAAATAAGTGAAAAAGAAAGCAATGGTGTTTCTTGTTTGTCTTTTCCTTTTTAATTTATATTAAGATTTATACGTCGTTTAATTTTTTTATGGTAACTATATTCTGCTTTATAAAAAAACAAACAAATCAATCATAGATGATTCCTATCTAATCCCCTCCCTTATCCTTTAATTTCTAAAGAAGTCGGTGGAATTAATCATTACTTATTTTTTAAACAGACATTATATATTATAAATGAAAATACACGTAAGAAACGAGTTGTCTATAACTAAATAATCATTGTCTATATATATTCTTCTACATTACTAAAAACTAACTAATTATCATGTCACGTGTTATAATTCTATAAGTCCAGTGTTATTTTTTTCGTTTTTTTCTTTACATAAAATCTTAGAATATCATTTTATAATTCTTGAACCTTTACCGCTATATGAGTTTCGTGAGAGGGGAGGAGAGCGACTCCATCGAAGAGTGATGATGTGAGGGTTCGTATATATAATGAATTGATGATGCAGTGATACATCATCTACTTTATTGATTTATATATAATTATGAATGAATTGATGCACAAGTGATGATAACATGAGTAGTAATCCATTAGGAGAATGGGACAGCAAGTAGGCACCATTGGTCGGACGGTCATAAACGACGGAAGCGATAAAAGGGGGAAAAAGAAATCTTGAATTCAAAGCCATCATAATTGCCAACATCTACGTACTATAATCATCAAACTCAATTTGGAGAATCCAACTCAAATCATTGAATGGGTCCATCTTGTCACCGTGATTTCTACTAATCCATTAAAATGATTTTTAAACTTAAAGACATGTGTTTAGTAAAAAATATTATGTAACATTAGAAATGAGATATGTACCTATTATTAAAGATAACAATGATGATACTATAGTAGTATGGTTACACTAATATATAAAATGTGTAGTACCAAAACATATACAAAACGAATTACAAAATACATAATTAAGGTTATATAAACGTAGAAATATTTAAACCAAAAGCGTTCAACAAGGGAGTTCATGTGCCTAATATATTTAATGTTTGTAATGGCGTTTTAGATTTTTGTGAAAAAGGAAACAATTGAGTTGGGTGAATAGAAAGAACCAGGAGAGAGTACTCCTCTCTATTTTTTAGAAAATACGGTTGTTTCAACTTTATGTATGTAAACTCTGTTATCCGTTTACCCAAATTAACAATCTTGTTCATTTGTAATCACACAAAGAGAAAAATTGAAATTGCACATAGTCTTGAAACCAACAAGATTCAGTCTTATAACTAGTAAGGGTGTTTAAAATCAAATATTCGATTTTCAAATATCAGAATTTCGGATATTTTGGCACTCCCATAGTAACAATGATTGAAGTGGTCAATCAAAACCATCATACTTATACATGACTTGATTCAGTTACAACTTCTTCCCACTTACACCAATTTATTACCGAGCCACATCAGTGCATCAATTTCTATTGAAAAGCAAGTTGTTTGCTATCAAGGTTCGTTGTTACCTACATGTTGATACTGAACCCATCAGCACCATTCGATACCAAAGTGCAAAGTGTGCCATCAAAGCGTCACATTTGTGAAAAAGGATAGGTGACAGTTTTAGCAACAACGTGTGGAGGAGCTTCGAATGTCTGGTGGTGTCATGGTGAAGTACTTTAATGGGTTTGTGTAGATGTGAAAGTATGTGTCAGGTTGTTGTTGTGGCGACTAGGGTTCCTAGTGAAGACTATGTTTGATGGTTAGGGTTTTAAAATAGTTTACCTTTGGTATCAAGTAAAATAAAGAAACAAAAGTTCTATATATTTTTTAATGTCAAATGCACATGATTCTTTAAATTTTATTTTTAGAATCTGTCTATTGTCCACTTAATATACACGCCATTTTTTAAAAATAAACACCACATGTAACTAACAATATTACAAATTAATACCCTCTAATCTATAATTATTAGGCATACAAACATAATTAACTAGTCTTTGTACAAGTCAAATAAATAAACTAATATAACAAATGATCCATTTAAGAATTATATATATACTAATTATGGTTGTACTATGTGCTTAATGAGTTGTACCTACTTTTCTTTCATTTTTTTATATAACCCCATATTTTTACATCTTTTACAATTTAGTTCCAATATATTTTTTTTTCATCTTTGGTCTCTTATATTTTTTATATTTTAATTTTTTTGCATTTTACGTTTCGGCTAAATTTTGAGAGTTAACATGCCGCAGCGTGTGCAGTTCAACGTTTTTACGCTTATTATTACTCTATTTAACGGCCCTAACACAAGACACTGGTCCTATATCGACTTATTTATTGTGTTTGATGTCATACGTTTCTCCCGTGTGTAAACGTTTTTACATCTAATTTTCGTTAAGGTTTATCTTTTACATAATCTATTTTTTTTTAGTACGATTTTTTTAATGTTCATACTCACTAATGGTGATGTATCATTAATACTATTTTGTATGGTTTTACGCTGCTATCGCAACGTAGATGTTTAATACTAGTTTGGTCTAATTTTCAATAATACAATTGACACGGATGGATGTACACACAGTCTTCGTTGAACTTCAACTATGACGAAGTCAATGTTTATCCACATTTAAATTAGTCGTCAATACATATAATCGTATGGACTAACTTCATTTGGATGCATCCATGTACGTAATACAATCCCTGTCAAACATAACACATATCAACAACTTTTGTTTTAATTCATGTATAAAAAAATATAGTATTTCTTTATTGTAAGTAAATTTAAGTTTTTGATAAATTATTAAATAACGGCTCTAATGCCGAAGCAAACAAATGTTCATGATATGATATAACTATATTTAATATTAGTAATATGTAAAAGTAAACATAAAACATATGTCTATCAAATTATTATCCCCACAAAATAAATGATCATTATTAAGAAAATAAAAAATAATCATATATTTACATTAACTTATAAATACTTCTCAGATACAACTCAAAACTCATTAAATAATATATAAAGAAAACATTTACTTATAACATATCTTACGTAAATCCTAAGTGTATTGCAGAGGAAAATGCCAAATGAACAAAGTTAATTCTTTGTTATTAGTTATAGATTATAATTTTTGTGATGGATGAAATAAATTAATTATTAATCTAACTCTAATACACGGTTTTATTATAAATAAGCAAAAGGCCAATTTAGAACCAAAAGGCAATCTGGAAAATGAATTCGTTGACCAAACACTTGTTATCATGTGTTTTTCTTGGTTAAAATCTATTTGAAATAAACTAAAATGCATAAAGCTATGATTTTGATTATTCCTTGCTATAGGAAAATAAAAATAATCAAGTTTAAACGAAAAAGAATGATAAATGTTAAACATGACACCTAAAATATTTGCATTCCTATTTTTACCCTTGAGCCATCTATCCCCACAACTTATTAGAGTTCTAGCATTTTCTTCCTTTGCAAATGTAGAAGCGCACCAAGAATATTGGGCCACTATCAGTGACGAACAAGCTAGTTATGGTCACCTTATTGCACGGGTTGTTCGTGGTCGTTTTTTGGTGTTGATATATATGGATGGATGAGGTCACGAACATTTGTACAAGTTTGCAGGTCTCAGTTCAACATTTTATGTATTTACTAACTGAACAAAACTAAGATGGACGTTTAAACGTGTGACTTTAGCGACCTATAACCTGGAAAAGTTTGTTACTAACATGTGTCATGTAAGATGTAACCATTCATCTTAAGTTTACATTCCAGTCAATTGACCTTGTATTATACAATAAAATTCAAACATGACTAATTATATGGTCACCAACCAGATGTTTACCCCTTCAACGAAGTCTTAAACCTACTCCAAATTTTAAAAATAAGAGTTTAATTGACTTTCTTAAAGATTTGATCAAACATATTAATTTAATCTGAAAATATTAATGATTAGGTCTTGACTTGCTTGATGCTTCCAAGTGTCCATTTTGTTTTAGGTGTTCATAAAAATGTATTAGAAAGTTAACACATTTAATTAAAATAATATTATATAAAAATGGTCGATTTTAAATATTATTATTGCGGTTTTCATATTCGGATGCTGTTAGTCTATTTACTCAGTCATTGTATAGTGTTTCTGAACCAATTATTTGACAAACAATAAAGTTGATGACACCAATTATTATTTTCTTGAAAAGTGTAAACATAGTAATGCTTTTTTAATCATCAAGAGAGTGTATATTAGAGATTTTAAGAAATAAATAAAGTTTGCAATACAAAGTCTTGTTTAAATACAAATGTATACACTAGGAGTAGAATTATAAGTTACTCAAGAAAACTCAATTTTGTGAAATTATCACTAGAATTATCACGCAAGAGCACCCAATGCATGATAATGCTACTGTGATAATATTATTTCTGCATGAATAATTCTATTATAGCGTGATAATTCCATCATGATATTTCTTTTTGTTTGATAAAATTATACATTTTATACGAAAAGTAAACTTTGTATTCTAATTTATATTGTATTATAATATATTTGAGTAGAGTGAGATTATATTTTTACATTATATTTTAAGAGTAGGTGTAAGCGGCAGATTTGTTTTTTTATGTATTTGATTTTCTTAATTATCTTTTATATACATGTTGATTATGTAGTTACAATTGTTGATTTTTAAATCTTCTTCATTATTTTAATAGCTATAATCTTTTCACATGTTAATATTTTTTATATAAAAATAAACCATAAAACATAGAATTTTATTTGTTTTTTATTTGAATGTGATAACTATAATTTTTTAAAACTAAAAAAATGTTACATGTTGTATTTTCCCACAATATCATACGAACACCCTTTTAGTATACATGTATGTATTGAGTGCTAATAATAAATAACCATATTATGTATTATCAATATTTAAACAACTATCTTATATATTTCATTTATTTGTTTTTTAATATAAAGTCACACGTAGTCACGTACAATACCTAACTTTTCGTCCAAACACAATGTAACCAACAAATCTTTTGTTTATTTATTAACTTAATTGAAAACATATAAATATAATGAGGATAGTTATATTGCTTAACATAGTGCACTATAACCAATTAAAATTTAGTTACATAAAGCGTACATATAAGAATAACTAACCAAAATAATCAATCACTTTCCAAGTTCAAATAATGTGCTGAGGCCAAAACACACACAAGAAAAGAAACGAAGTTAACATCCACTAAAAGAAGGTTGATAGAAACTTATAAATTATAAATAGTTGGAAAACTATCCGCAAATTGACCGGATGAGACGATCTGAACAAAATCAATTGGATTTTTTGTCAAAATTATGCAACTGAAATAATATTTAATATACAAATATTTTGTTATCACTCAACATATAGAATAATATATAAAGTTTGTATAAAATAATTATTAGTTGTTCACTGTTAGCATCCAGCAATAATCATCAACCAGTACCAATCTGATTTTAATTCTGTTTTATTTTCACAAAAGTAAAATTTAATATTCGTACCAACAATTAGTATCATTAATATAGTATTATTTGGCAATCATCTTTCTAATTTTATCGGTGACCTAACTCTGATAGATACGCTGCCGACAAAAGGATTATAGTGATCGAAAATATCCAAAAATAAAACTTAATTAAAGTTATGTAAATGTTTTAAGTTGGTGGTTTAAATCAGTCGAATATAAATGATCAAATAACTATCACCTTAAATCAATGAGGGATGGATACTTGGCTAGTAATCTATATAGTAAACGAGTTAAATATAGATGTTATATAATAACTAGTGAAGATTTATGAATTATAAACTAATAATTTGAGGTAAGTTTTGATTAAAATTATACCTAAGTAACTATTTTAAATAACAAAATAATAATAATATCATGTTATTTTTTTCAGTTTTCACGTAATAACATATTTTTTAAATTTGTATTTAAATATTTCGATTGAAAATGATTTTAAAATATGTCATTATTCATAAAAAGTTGTTCATGTATTAGAAAAACTTTGTATTTTATAAAAACATGTTTCTTTAAGAAGTGTAGATTAGATTTGTTATTTCAAAAAATTTTTGTTTTTAATTTGAAAATAATATACATAATTAGTATCGGTTACAATGAAGAGTTTTAAAATTATAACACATGACATCTAAGTTATTCATTGCTTATATATAGATTAAACAATCAAATCAATTTCTACTAATTATCATCATAAAAAAAATATTACCCTTTTTAATTTAAAAAAAATCAAAATACATAGAGAAAACGATAAATCATCTATATAAACTATAGTGCACATCTTTGTCTAGCTAATCATCCCCCATACTCAACAATAAATTGAGAGGTTTAACTAATTGCCATCCATAAACACCACCACTCTATTTAGAAAGTCGGCAAAAGAAGCAAGCAAAGATGACATGCATCCGACTACGGCAAGCGTAATAAATCATTGGTGCTTAAGGTTTGCCACAACATAGAAAAGAAAATTTTAAATTAACTTTTCATTAGTTGCAAATCCAGCTCAAAACCATGTTAACTGTCAAATGTCATGATGCCATAAATCTTGTAATAAATCTTATTAGACTGCGAGACGTAAGTAATCACTTATGTTTAGACAACATTAATATAAAAATAAATTAAGAGTGTACTATATATCTTATTATATATAAAGGTGTTCATATCCAACGGTGTCATAAATGTATAATTTTTTACTATAATTTTGTCCTGTTGGTTAAGAATTGTGGACATGTTACAAAATACTGGACCAATAGAATATGAACCAGAAAACATGTTTTCCAAATGCTAATATGAATATGGAATTATTAAAGTAGCAAATGGCATAGAAATAATGAGTATCATTATTAAAGTTATATATTCCAGAATTTATTCATGTCATAACTTTGTATTCAACATTTAACTGATCGATCTCACACTTATTGGAGTAAATTATTGACTTTGGAATTATTATTCTTTCTTTAAATTAAAATTCGAATACTAACAAGTGACAACTTCCTTTATTGTTATTGTTTTTATTCTTCTTTTATGCTACAACTTTTTATTTGCTTTTAGTTTTCTTTTTTAAGGAAAGAAACGTTTTCTATGTGTAAAAGCTACTTACAAAATGTGTACAGTTTTGTTAAAGAACTTTTAATCTAGTGCATGATGCTTAATGAAATGAAAATGGTTAGAGAATCATAGTAGATGAAGTGAGAATATACTCCAAATAGTAGAAAGATATTTTGTAAATTGTTATGGGTGGCAAAAGTCGCACGCATCATTTTTTTGGTATGTTTTCTTTTCACTAATGATGTTAAGTCCCCATACATCATCACGCATCAATTATATATAGATAGATAGATAAAAATAGAGTAACAACTCAAATATTTACTAAGAACCACGACACACAACTAATAAAATTTTCAAATCATAATATCACCAGTTCACAAATTTATTTTAGATATGCAACAAATTAAAGTGTTTGATGGAAACCAATAAAAATTTAAAATCCGATAATATATTAACCTTCTATTATATATTATACAAATTGACTCGAGTATATATATTTTAAGATTTATTTTTGTAAAATAGGACACTTATAGTATTGTCTATACACCAACAAATGCATATACACTCGCAAGTACAAAGCATCTGAATGAGAAATTCAATTGATATCTTCCTTAATTGAAAATGATAATATAGTAACAATATATAAGAGAAAATATTATACATAAGGATCTAAACAATACAAGATAAGACAATTGTAAAACCAAACTTTAATATTATCTAACATCCCCCCGCAAGCGGAACGGTGGCGGACCAATACGAAGCATCTGACGAAATGTATTAAATTAGGAACTTGGAAGACTTTTTGTAAATATATCTGCCACCTGAAGCTTGGTAGGAACAAACTTAGTTACAAGTTTTCCGGCAGCTACCAACTCACGTAAGAAGTGATAATCAAGATCTATATGTTTTGCTCGCTTATGTGAAACAGGGTTTTGTGTGAGAAAAATGGCACTTTGATTATCACAAAGGATAGTTGGACGTTCCGGAGGTAAAGCATGAAGTTCTTGAAGAAGGTGAGTCAACCAAACAATTTCTGCAGCAGTGTTCGCCATGGCTCTATATTCTGATTCACAACTTGAACGAGCAACAGTTGGTTGCTTTTTAGCACTCCATGAAATTAAATTACCACCTAAGAAAATAGAGTAACCATAAGTGGATCGCCTAGTCTCCAAACAACGAGCCCAATCAGCATCAGAGTAACCAAGTAAAAAAGTGTGTGTGGGACGGCTGTAGTGTAACCCAAATGCTATGGTTCTCTTTAGATAACACAATAGGCATAGACAATGTCAGGTCTCGTGATCTTCAAGTACTGGAGAGCACCTACAATGGAACGATAATGTGTAGCGTCCGAAAAAAGAGTACCTGTAGAAACAAAAGACACATTGGTGCTTAAAGGTGTTGGTGCAGGTTTAGCATCCAACATCTTAGCACGATTCAAAATATCCAAAATGTATTTAGATTGATTTAGGAAAAGACCATGGTGAGTGTAGGTAACCTCCAATCCTAAGAAATAGTTGAGTTTTCCAAGATCCTTAATAGCGAATTCTTTGTTTAAACTAGAAATGAAAGAAGTCATAATGGAGTTTTGGTTTCCCGTTAAGATGAGATCATCAACATACACAAGGAGATACATGACACAAGAGTCACGTTTGAAAATGAACAACGAGGGATCCGCACGACTACAAGAAAACCCGTTGGTAGTGAGAAATAAACTAAGACGATGAAACCAAGCCCTGGGTGCCTGTTTTAAACCATATATAGCTTTGTTTAGTTTACACACATAAGACGGAAATTGAGTATCAATAAAACCCGTAGGTTGTTCCATGTAGACTGTTTCAGTAAGATGCCCATGTAAAAAAGCATTGTTAACATCCAACTAATGAAGCATCCAGCCGTTTATAACAACTAATGCAAGAACAGTCCGTACCGTTGTTGCTTTAACAACTGGACTAAAAGTGTGAGAATAGTCAAGACCAGAACTTGTGTGAAGCCTTATGCTACTAGTCTCGCTTTGTGACGTTCTACGGACCCATCAGCTTTAAATTTAGTTCTAAAAAGCCACTTAGAACCAACAACATTAACATTGGTTGGACGAGGGACAAGCGTCCATGTATTATTTTGATGAAGAGCACAAAATTCACTTTCCATTGCACGAACCCATTTTTCATCTTTAGAGGCTGCATGGAATGTTGTAGGGTCAGTCGTGGCAAACAAAGATCGATAAAGAGGAATGTTTTCCGTATGTTCTAGATCGACATGATGACGGGGTTTAAATATGCCAGACTTCCACATGTGATCATCTGGTGAGACGAGAGAGACGGAGGAACAAGAGCTGGAATCTCATTCTGTGTTGTAACTGTATTTAATGAGCCAGAGGAGCTGGGTGAGGAGGGCGGAGTGGTGGATGGTGTTGTGGAGGGTGTGGAACTTGGAGACTGATTCAAAGGAAGTGGGCTAACATGTTCTGGGCTGGGGTTTGTAGGCTAAGAATTAGTGGGTGAGGTAGAGTGTTTGGAAGTTGGAGGAAGGTTAAATGGGTTGTTATGTGGGGCCATTTTTGGAGTGGAATTTTGTGAAAAAATGGAACAGTGGTGGGAGAGTTATCTTGAGGCAGGTTTGGTGGGAGGGTTGTTTTTGTGAGAG
>BJCM01070310.1:0-22537 GCA_018326385.1 Flaveria bidentis
TTAATTTTGGTAATATTTGATAAAAAGGTATTTACAAAATAAGCCCTTTAATTATATTTTATAAAAACTAATCTTTCTAATAGTTTTTAACTACTAAACACAAGTATTATTAACCAATGATAATAATCCTAAACATTTACAACAAGTCACACAACACACAAAATATATATTACACGTTGTCGCGTTATCACATAAAATTTATAAAACAAACATTTAAAATTCTATAAATTCATGAACCACATAATCACCACTAATAATCAATGTTATTAATTAGATTATTATTGTTTATCATAGATTATTATTATTAAGTCACCAATGTTCAACGACAACTAGTGTGTGCTCACGACATGTGTATGCAAGACTTAACGGAACTAACATAGTTTGGTAACGGAAAATTTCCGGATGTCACATTTTTTTTTAGCTATTGCTTCTTTGGTTTTGAATCTTCTTGACTATCACTTGACTGAGAGTCTGATTCAGCCTTCTCAGATTGTTGCTTCTTTGTGCTCTTTGTCTTTTTCTTTTTGTTAAAATAACATTCCTAAGTGGAATGGTTATTTTTGTTACAAATTGCATGATGTTTGTTGAAGTATCAGTTAAAAGTCATGTGATTGTTCATATTGCAAATAGAGCAATAACTGCTAAAGTAAGAGTCTTCAGTGTTGTGATTTTTCATGTCACACCACTTGCAATACTTTTCCTCTTACTCATTTCTAGATTCAATCACTTTGTTCTTCTTTTGCTGCCTTTGAGCCTTCAATTCTTTTTCAAACTTTGCAGTTGATGAATCCTTCCCCTTCCCTGACTTGATGTCAGAAGGTTGTTGTTCATCATCAGTTGATTTTTGTTGCTTATGATTCACAATTTTTTGTTTAGTTTTCTTGGTTCTGCTCCCTTCAGCTTCTACAGATCTTCTACTGACTCAGTAGATTTGTTTTTCCGCGGATCATCTACTGATGAAGAAACTTTCTTCTTCTGGAAGAATTCTACTAATTGTACTTGCTTTCCCTTTTCTACGGAAAGATATATTGACTTCTTCTATAGATGTGTATTTCTTGATAACTTTTGTTGAAGGTTTTTGTTGCTTGTGAAGTTCTTAAAGTCCTTCATTCAACTAAGCTATTCTCTTGCAAATAGTTTTCAACATGTTTCTTTGCTTAGAAGGACAAGGCCACTTGGTTTCTTCAAGGACTTTAGGAATGATTGGTTCAAATGGAACATTCTTACCAATATCCAATTCATCTGCTCATGTTTCATCATGTTCATTAGCATCATCCAAGTCATCATATTCATCACACTCCTGAGATGATAAGGAGTGACATGTGTTCTCACACTCTTGTTTCTAGACTTTTCATCCATTTTAAGAGCTTCAACTTTAGCCACCAATGTATGTAAACCAGTGGTTTTGAGATCAAGGGTGTTTTTGAATATGGACACAGTTGCTTCCAACTTTCAAGAAAAGTATGCAGCCTCTTTTAGTTTAATTCCTCATTGGTATACTTCAACTCCATGATATTCATCTCGGTTACCAATTGCATAAACCTGTGGAGTTGTTGAGGAATTGGTATGATGATCCACCGACAAAGTTACTCATTTTATTCAAAGTATTAGAATTCAACTAAAACAAAGTTTCTTTTAGGTAATGAACTAATTAATGACAAGAACTTAATAATTGAATAACTAAGTAATAAAAGTCACAAATCAGTCAATCCTCTTAGTGATTATTAATATCAAATCAAGGATTATCTTAATATATTTTTTCAGCCGATTTGAATAATTTATGAATATCAATCAATAACATGATCTATGTTTCAATTAATGTGAATATAGATCAATGTTAACTGAGCAATGTAACAGTACTCGCTGAAAGACGATTCACTGTTTTAATGTTTTAAATATTCATCCCCACCAAAACAAGTTTACTCAAAATCAATAGATCTAACAAAGAAATCTAACGAAAAACAAATCAATTAAACAATCCTAACACTGATAGATCAATCGATTTGAATCATTGAGCACTTGCGGTTCTGATACCACCTATGATCCAAGGATCACAATCAGGAATTATCAATGTTAGATTGAACTCTAATTAATGATCGTGGAATTATCATCAAATGTTGTTTAATTGATGAAGTGATAAATATCAAACACAATAAATATTAATAATGAAGAATATAATGATTTCAATACAATAATGAATGAACAAGATTTTATTCAAAACTATTTCATTAAAATTAATTAATGACTACAAATGATCAAAACTAATTGCTAATGATGATGTTTGTTATGATCGTCTTGATGATTTTGGTGTAATTAATGTGGCGGCTGCTAGGGTTTCTATGTTTGATTGTTCGTGTTGATCGATGTGAAGTTTGGTATTCAGCCGTTGTCCTATGAGTCAACCTAGGACTAGTATTTATAGACTCAGGATTTTAGTTAAGGAAACAAGAAATCTCTTGCAATCAATGTTTGACTTGTTGACTTGAATTACTTCGGGAAGTATATACAAGTGTTGGTCTTTCGCAGGAACTTTGTCTTCCGCAGGAGTTTACCCTTTTGTAGGAGTCTTCGCTTGGTATTCTTCAATGGAGTGCAAATTGTTCATCCATGGGTCTTTGATTCCAAATCACTCCCTTGACTTCATCTTCATCAAAGTGTTCCTCCAAAGAGGATCCTCGGATGTATTCTTTGTGAGACGATTATCTACAGAAGAACATAAATATTCATCCGTAGATATTTCGTACACTTAGTCAATTTCTGAAATTGACCAAGTATGATGTTTGAACCTGCAGTCACTAACATAGAACAACACATATATGGGTTAACCTATATACATAATGCATACATCAAAGTAATAAATTACATGAGTTTATTACAAGCACCGATTAAAGTGCTAAGCCTATGTAAAAGGATCTTGACCTAGATCTAACACTATTTGTTGTATAATTTCATTAGGAGTGGTTGTGTATTCAGTGTTTTGGAGGTCATCTTGTATCATGTTATAGTTTAGATCTTGGTTTCTAATTTCTTGAAACTTCAAGAAACATCATTAATTATTTGATTATGTTTTAATGCCAAACATACTTACATGCACCAATAATAAAAGTCAAAACTAATCATTGAAACTCCCAAGGCCACTACCTCTCCACCTAATCTTTCTCTTGGGGCGGTTATTGTTCATTTTTTAGAGCAGTTTATCAACCGCCTTGAAAAATTAGTTGATTTTTTAAAGCTCTATTTTTTATGGTGGTTCAAAACCGCCTCCAAAAATTAAAATCACTGCCTCAAAATTGATGTTTGTTCTAGTGTTGGTCAACTGGTTTTTCATAATTTTACCTTGACACAGGTAATGGGTTCGATGTTTTTAAGTAGCTATTTTTAGTTCTTTTTTTAGAGTTTAAGAATACACCTATGAACAAAATCTCTAATTTAGCCTTTTTTTAGCTTCTCCCTTTTCAAAACATAGAAATCACAAACCCTAACTCTTCTATCTCTCATATCTATAGCATAATTGTGTAAAATGGTTAGAACATTATACTTGAAATTACTCGTGTTACTTGAAACTTAGTTGAAGTTATTAATTTAAGTTTAAACTTTAGTGATTTTGTTTATTAATTAGTTTTTCTTTTGTTGAACCCCAACTGACCTGATCCATAATTTCAAACATGGAATTGTTATAAATTTGAGTACCCAAAAAGACTGACCCATAAGAATAAATTCTTGGTTCTGCCATTGTCCTCCTCTTTACAAAAAAAAGTTGCGTCTTTGCCCAATGCTCAAATTTCATTGCATTAAATACAATAGTTTCTAAACATGATTTGGATAAATATGTAATTTTACAAGTTTAGAAGAGAACATATGCAATCACTTCTTATTTAGTCTATGAGTGTAGTTATAGCAGGGATGAAATTATCCCACACTGGCAAGGACACATGCCAATGACTATGGTCGTTTCCCTTTTGTAACTTAGTCTATACTTAATTTAAGGAGTTAACAGTGATTGATTCCTGTTTGTTAAATAATAAGTCGATGCTAATTATAAAAGGGCGAGTGTTTGGATTGGAATGTATAGGAATCAACAATACCAATTCTAATCAGAATAATTTACTACTAGATACCTAGAGTGCCGGAAGCTTAAGATTCTAGAATAAGGATCTACCATGATCATTCTAGAAATGCTTTGGGATTTCAAATATATATACCTTTTGATCATCGGTAAAGTCAATAACTCAAAAATGTTGCTACCTAACATTCGTGTTTATCTCTGGAAAGTCTCTGCTCGAGTAAACGTAAACAAAGTCGTGAGTTTCTAGTAAACAAAGTGGATAATATTGGTTGCTACGAGGCTATGAACAACTAATTGCTATACTAAATGCATCTAGATATCATAGGTAACAACCTAAATGCTATAGTGAGATCTTCCATTCAAATTTGTCCTTTTATCATATGGTGAAGTTTTCAATGATATTTTGGCATGTTCCAGCCAGATTTTGGCTTGTATAACAAGCAGATGACTCTTACAAGATACCATTTTAATCTATAGGATATATATATATATATATATATATATACATATATTTTTTATTCCTTTGCAACCTTTCATCCGTCTTAACGACTGATCAATACTGAAATAATGGATATTAGATGGCGTTTTCCATTTACTTTTGTGTTGTTGTTAGTAACTTGCAGTCTCACAGGCATTGATCTTACTTTTCTTTTGTGATGATGAAAGTTAACTTTGTTCATGGTGTAGAAAACTAATTAACTGCACGGTCTTACTGCAGATTGCTATGACCCATTGGATCCAAATGGAAATGTTACAATAACCTTCGACATACTTCACTGGACGCATGATGGCTATCTGGTTAGTATTGTAATCAACACCTCCTTCTTTTGTCTAATTTAAGATGCAAAACTTGGAAATTGTAATAACCTTGTGCACTCCGTTAATACAACTCACTACGCGTCATTGAGCTCAGTTCATATTCACATAATTGCATATACTGAATTTACACAGTTGATAAGAATTACACCTACCCAAATTTGC
The DNA here is from genome assembly GCA_018326385.1 of Flaveria bidentis. Lineage (NCBI taxonomy): Eukaryota > Viridiplantae > Streptophyta > Magnoliopsida > Asterales > Asteraceae > Flaveria > Flaveria bidentis. The sequence goes on from BJCM01070310.1 coordinate 5,048, forward strand.
ATTATGGGGCATCTGTCCAGCGCAACCTCCATTTTACCTGACCCTATTGGTTAGGTGGATACTGGTAACGGGTGCTTACAGCTATCAAAGAAAATAAAATGCAATATGTACACACTTTAGGATTATGAGAAATATGTTTGTTAAGTTTAGGCAAGAAGTAACTCAATTCAATAATATTATAACTGATGTCATCTTGAATTGGTTATTGCAGGCAAGGGTAAGTATTCAAAACTACTATCAATATCGTCAGGTAAACAAACCTGGGTGGAAGCTAGGATTCACATGGACCAACAACGAGATCATATGGTCAATATCAGGAGCTATTGCAACTCGCAGAGGGAACTGCACTAATTTTAAAGATGAGATACCTCATTGCTGTATGCAAACACCAGAAATCGTTGATCTGATGCCTGGAAGCCACTCTGCTGACTTCCCAGAGAACTGCTGTCGTGGTGGTCTTCTTGCTGCATCGGCTATTAACCCTGCACAATCATCATCATCATTTGATATTGTTGTGGGTAACTTACAGGGAAATTTCTCACTACACATGCCTGTAAATCTTACATTACTGGCACCTGGGCCTGGGTATACTTGTAGCCCTATTCAAGAAACTCAACCAACAGTTTCTCTTGTTGTTGGGGGGAGAAGAGCTGAACAAGTTTTTAGTAAGCCATCATTCTTATGCTAAACATATCGATATAAAGTTGAAACAGTTGAGTCAATTCACTAACAGTTATTTTCCTGTTAAACCACAGTGCAAAATCATGTTTTCAAAATAATATTGTATATCTCTGATGAAAATTATTTAGAAGGTTGCATGACGTTTTTAGAAGACTCCAAGATTCTTAACATCATGTTGGACTGGTACTTTTAGCTATGTTTTACAGTTTAATTATTTTAGATAACTTACTATCCAAATCGATGCATTAATAAGTGGAGAGACCAAAATTGCCTCATCTGGTACAGAAAACATCAACCAAACCACATGCATATACCTCATTTTTTATGTTTAATATGATCTCCCTCTTTTAAACTAGAAATGAGTACAATAATGCTGCTCTCAACATGAGGTGTGTTAACAATGGTTTCAGGAACATGGAAATCGACATGTACATACTCAAGTTATTTGGCTAACAAAACGCCAGTATGTTGCGTCTCATTGTCAACATTTTACAGTCCACAAATTACAACATGTCCGCAATGCAGCTGTGGATGCAGACCCGCAGACAAGAAAACATTATCCTGCATCAGGTAGGTGTGCCATCTACTGTTCTATATATGCTTCATAAGAAATCAAGCAAGCTACCTGCATCTAATCGATGAACTGATCATGAACAGTCGTTCAAGCGGTTCAGAATTCATCTCTGCTACGGACGCAGTAAGATGCACTGATCATATGTGTCCCCTTCGAGTCCACTGGCACATTAAAAGCAACTATATGGATCATTGGAGGGTGAAGCTCACTGTTACAAATCTAAATTACAACAGAAATTACAGTAACTGGAACCTTGTGGTTCACCACCCTGGGTTCAGTCAGCCTGCGACGACTTATAGTTTCAACACAACGTTACTACATACTGCAGGGGTCTTAGGTAAATGCTGTCTCAAAACATCTTTTTTTTTAAATTAGCATGCTTGCATGTTTGATATCTTTATTCATGGGCTCAATTATTTATTTGTAGATGATATAGCCCTCTTTTGGGGAATAGACTACTACAACTCGGAGATTCTGAATGCGGATAAGGATCAAGTGGGCTCGGTCTCAACCGAGATACTTCTAGCCAAGGACCATAAAGCATTCACGTTCCAGAACGGTTGGGCTTTACCGAGAACTATTTATTTTGCGGGCGAAAAATGCGTTATGCCATCTCCAGACACTTACCCAATGCTTCCAAACGGTACTTCTACACACAGACCTCTCCATAGCCTAATTCTCTTCATAATCATATGTTTCAACTTCAAGCTATTGAGATTCTAATACCTTCTTCATTATTGGCTTTTTTTGTTACAAACTAATCAATGTTCCCCTTGGGATGGTAGACAGTAGTGATTGATGACATGTATAACGACCCGTAATGGCAATTTATGGATATATGTATAAAAGCTAAAGGAAAATTGTTACTATACTGCTTCATGAATTCTATTCAAATATTCATTTTTGCAAAAAGAAATGCATTTTAGCCAGTGTTCGTTTATTCGTAAACAAACAAAGAATGTGCTTTCCTTGAAGTATATTGGACTAGTACGTAGTGCTCTTGGTCAATTTTGTTCATGGATATTTTTTGTTTCATATCTAGTTTTATTGTATAATCTACGAATTACGGTTATTATGATATTATTGTTTACCTTTTGGAACTTATCAACCAATTGTGGTCATATTGTTCTTTGAAGATTTGAGCATGAGTGCATTGAAAGGGTTATTTGACTAGCTTGGCTCGTTTGTGCTATACTTTTTTCTATAACACATAAAACTATAAAAGTCTATACACCTACTCTAATAGAAGATACCATATTATTTAATAAATCTTCTAGGTTACCATAGCTTCATCCAATAGACAACTAAAAAATAAATTTTGACAAACATTCTATCATGGGCATTAAGAGTTTGTGTTATGGTCTCGTGAGTTAGAGGCGTCAGGGCCAGGTAGGTTGGTCATGCGTGTGAAACATGCTGCCCAGGGCGTCAATCAGAGGGTGAGACGCATCCATGAGCCTGCTCACAAGCCTGGGGGCAAAAGAAATAATTTTGATTTTTTATACCCACATACCAAAACACTATAACTTAACTTCTATTTAAATAATTCTCACATTCACACAAACACTACTAACACATGTTTAATGAATGTGAGTGTGATCACACTCTCTGCCTATGGGATGTTAGCATTTTTAGTTGCACTCAATAAAGTATATCATAGTTAATGAAGGCTCTAATTTCATGCGATGTGTTTATCAGGTAAAACCAAGATAAATGTTCAAATCTTTGTGTCATTCCATGCAAATCAAGCATCTAACTCTTAGTTAATTATGGTTATGACCATCAAAACTTATAATTTAAATACAAGGGATGGCTCTAGTTGACATATGCATGGCACTCTTTTAAGCAAACACAAGTAGGGCTAAGTCGCCATTCCATATCTTTCTCTGTGATTTGTTCCAAACAATGAGCTGCATTACCTAATGTTAGCTTCACCACATTTATTTAACCAGCAAAGTTCGCATTAGCAAAACTACTAAAGTAAAGATTTTCTACAAAAAGTCTCAATAAGGCTAGCGAGCTAGAATTTGATATCCTGATTGGAGGTGATAGATTTCAAGACATCATGCAAAAGTACTATTTCTTTATTAAAGAGTAAATGAATATACATCCTCTTATGTATCTTTTCTACATAGAATTAGGTGATCCTAACAAACAATCCAGTTCTATAACTATTAAGCCTACCTATTATTGAGTCTTAAGTTGAAAAAGAGGTCTTCGCATGGCCAAAGAACTTCAAAGCAACATTTAAGTTGACAAACCCTTAGATAATATGTTGGACCCTAAATGGATATACATGCCAATTCAAGTGGTGGGTTGATGGTTGTTCTGCTGGAAACTCCCTAAGTCCAAGAACCAATGCGGATAAAGAATCTGCATCAACAAAAAAAGACAAATGTCGGCTACCCGCATTTGTATATGCGGGTGACCATAGAACAAATGCTAACAAGTTTTTGTTCTTCCGCATTAATAAATGTGGATAGCCGAACAAATGCTGACAATTACTTTATACATCCGCATTTACTAATGCAAATGTTTAGCAGCCAATTCGCATAAGTGTTTGTTCACCCGCATTTTTCAATGCTTATGACCAAACACCAACACTGAAGAAGAAATAGAAATGGTGATGAAGATCACAACATCTGCATTAGTCAATGCGGATGAACAGAAGAAATGTTAATGAAGACTTTTGTACTTAGACAAGTTCTATGATGTATAGGTCATGTGTAGTTTAGTCTTTTTGTACAAGCATGTGTCAGCCTATAAAGAAAATAGAAAACCTCTTATGTGAGGTGACTGTTGATAAATATTAGACAATCAGAATATTTTGACAAGTTGTATTTGTTACTGTTTAATGCAAAAACCCTAGCATTCATTATAATCATCTTTCACCTTGATTAATACAAAGAGCATTTATGAGTATTCTTGCATTCAGTGTTTTGTGATTGTTTGATAATGCCTTACAATCATTGACTCAATCATCATATTCGGTCCTTGTTGATTCACATCAACAGAGAATATCATTCTTACACCCAGTCAATTGATATCAAAGCTTTGGCTCTCGGTTCATCTTCAGATCTGCCTATATCTTAGCTGAACTCGATTGATCTGGTGATTGAGTTGTTGGTAGAGTGTTCAACTACCTCTATTCGGTATACAAGTTGAATATCTATTGAAATATTTTCGACGGTCACTGTTCATCCATACTCACCCTCAAGAACAAATTTGTGAACAGTTGCTCAACCATAAAAATTCTTAACAAAAACATAAAAAAACATCCTAAAGTTATAAAAGAAGTTCTAACAAATTTCTATCTACACTCAGCAGATCTGATTACATAAGCATGTTTTGAACTCTTTGGATTAGTTGGACTTAACAATCAATTTTCAAACAAGTTAAAAACAACTTATTAAAAATGGATTCTCATAATTTCTCTAAATTTGGTCATACTCCTAAACCTCCTATGCTTAAACATAAATCTGAGTTTAAGCTATGTAAAGTCATGTTCATGAATTACATTACAGGTGTAGATCTGGACTACTGGATTTCTATATGTAAAGGGCCTCACATTCTAGTAACAGTTTCTGCTAACCATACTGCTTTGTACAAAACCTCAAGAATACCCATTGAGGATCTCACTCTTCATGATGATGACTACAAGAAGATAAAAATTAATCTCAAAGCATATTCCATTTTGACACAAGCATTAAAAATGGATATGTTAAAAAGGCTTGAGAAGTATGGAACATCTAAAGCTGTGTGGGAATGTAAGGCCCCGTTCTCGGGATGCTTACAACTAGTCAATCATCACAATAAAATATATATATTCATCATATTACATAAAAACGTTACAGCGGAAACATTTAAAAAAACATTCCATTTCAATATAATAGCTTTTGCAAAATAATGCATCGAAATCCAATTACAAAACCCAAGTTGGATTACATCACAAAAGCATTAGAAATATGGATGCCATCCAAAATAGTTGAGTAGCCGCCTCATGCCATCCTCAACAACCATTACCTGTCAACTGAAAACACATAAAAGTCAGTGTTGCTGTGTGAGTTCTAGTTTTATGATAAAACATACTTTTCTTATGTTAAATCCATTCTTCACTTTCATGCGATCATAAATCATACGTACACATAAATAATATCATTATTATCTTCATCGTTCATTCGTTCATACATTCATTCTTCCATCCATACGTTCATTACTTTTGATGACATGTACATTACCCCGAACATTATGCACGAAGCGGGTAACTGAGCCCGAGGTCTTTCATAGACCTCTAACATTGGGAACGAAGTTGGCTCCAGTACCTAGGGAAAGTACACTCATCACTTATCTTTTCTCTTTCATTTTGGACCAATGCCATATGATATGCCCCGATCATTGCGTTAAATTCATTAACGTTCAACGTAAAGCCACGGGAAAGATAAACATACATAATAAGGAACATCATCATACACAATCATCATCATACAGGGAATCATACATACATGGCATACATCATGCATAAACATGCAACATCATCATTATGCCCAACACAACCACTAAGGCCTCAACAGTTATCTTACATGAACTTACGGGAACTTGCACGTCAAAACTTACATCTGCACTTTCCCATGAAAGTCAGTAAATAAACTACGTCTTCCTCGAGCGCACCAGCCTTACTTGGGCGAATAGGCACATCTCAGTCGCATAACCTCTCATGCGACTGAACACCATACGAATGGATAATATGCGATTGAACACCCATGCGAATGAACTAATGCGGATGAATACTTGTGCGAATGGACCTCATGCGGATGTACACCTCTCCGGATGAAACTAATGCGGATGAGCACTTATGCGAATGGGCCCTCAGTCGCATGACTCCCCATGCGATTGACCCTCAGTCGCACGACTGGCAGGCGTATGGGCCTCAGTCGTATGTCTAACATGCGATTTACCTTCAATCACATGACTGGAATGCGTGTGGACTTCAGTCGCATGACTGACATGCCATTCGGTCGCATAGCCCTAACTGTGCAGAATACAGCTCACCCTCGAACCCAATCTGCCATTTTCGACCTCCAAGCTCTTCCAACCCTCTTCTAAGCCCAAATCAACCATCCTAAACCTTAGTAATGCATACCACAACACCATTCGAGCACACACAAGCTCAAAAGCAAGATCCAAACGAATCATACACAAACCCACACATACACAAACGGGTCAAACACACACACACACTTCAGACACGACTTTCAGATGTGTTTCCAGCCCCAAAATCATTCAAAAATGTGTAAAAGAGGGTTTCTATAACTCACACAAACAACACCGAGAAGTAGAGCTTCGTTTAGACCCACTACATGACGATTTTGCATGCTTGAATCCACTCGAACCAACCTTTCTCTTCTTTTCTCTCTTCCTTTCTTTCTTTAGCTGAATTTTGGGTGTGGGGAGAGGGTAAGGGCTGCCCTCTCCCTTTAAATACCCCCACTCACCCAACTTTCTCTTGTTGGCGAGTTTGGTCCCTCGACTTTGGACTTTATTTCTTTTTTTTCGTCAGCTTCAAAAATATCCGGGTGTTACAAGGAAGCACTACTGATAACATATGAAGGCATTAGTGAAGTAGCTGAAATTAAAAAGCATATGCTCGTTAATCAATTTGAAACCTTTCATCACTCCAAGGGGGAGTCAATCTCTAAACAATTGCATAGATTTGTGCAGCTGGTGAATGAATTAGAGATTATGGGGGTTATATATAAAGTCAAGGAGCTGAACAAAAAGAAGGTTCACAACCTTCATGGAAAGCTGGAACAAAATAAAAATACTCTTGATCTAGAGAGTACCACCTTAGACATAATGATTGCCACAATTCAAGCTCTAGAACTTGATGAAAATAGTAGGAACCTTGGTGGACCTTGAGTTATTGAAGTATATAAATTTCCATTAGACACTCACTCTATGGAAAATGCATTCATCACTGAAGATGATGATTTTCTCTCATCCAAATATCAAGTGAAGACAACAAGTTGCATTACTACTCCATCAACAAACAAGCCATCAAGATCATCTCAACCAATAGGGTTCACAGCCACTCCTACGGGTCTGTCTGAAGATCAAAAGTATGAAGAGCAAAACGCTATTTACAATGCCTTTGTTGCAAGCTTTGAAGCATACTTGAAAGGAAGACTCACATCTGCCCACTTGATCCAAGAATATTTATAAGAAATGGATCCAGATGTGGAAGAAATGGATCTACAATAGGAAATGGCTATGTAGCAATGAGAGCCAAGAAGTTTTTCAGAACAAGGATAAAGCTTAGCTTGAATGAAAACACAAAACTTGGTTTTGACAAATCTAAAGTCAAATGCTTCAATTGTGGTATGACTGGCCATTTCTCAAGAGAATGTAATGCTCCGAGAAGAAACAACAACAATTTCCAAAGGAATTCTCAGGGCCAATCATCCACAAAAGAAAGCTCAAGCTATCAATCCAACAATCATCAATAACAGTATCAACACCAAGAACAACACCAACAACATCACCAACAAACCTATTAGAGTCAACCATAACTGACCAACCAAGCTCATGGAAGCAACCAATCTACCTCAAATGCTCTTGTCCTCAGATAAGATGGTGTATGTGACTGGAGCTTATAGACTGAGGAAGTGAAGCCTCAATTTTAAAATCATGCTCTCATGGCTCACATCTATGAATGACCAACTCCAATGCCATCTAAGGTAATATCTAATCTGTGTAGTTGTTGCGACCGTGTACGTACAGAGTACTAACTAATAATGCATGAAACCAAATCAAATAGTACGGAATCCAATTTGATTGGTGATCCAATCAGTGAGAACACAGTTCTGGTCAATCTAACGATTAAAGAAACATTAAGAACGATTAGAACAAGATCAACTGCAAACTATGAAGTTGGAACAGGCATTCTGAAGTCTCTGGACGGCTAGGGTACGAATATGTGTCAAAAGTCTTGAAGTGTTACGTTTTTTCACGAATTAGGTGGTATTTATAGGTTAGGGTTTTTCAATCGTACGACTAAACCATTAGCATGGTTCAGTCGTGCGACTGAATCATATGATTGATTCATACGCACGACTGAAAGTTCAGTCGTGCGACTGAGTTAATCTTATGTCTCAATCGTGTGACTAATCCAGTCTCCTGGTTTTGTCATGCGACTGGTCCATTAGCATGATGTATTCATGCGTATGGTCCATTAGCATGGTCCATTCGCATGAAGACTTCATACGATTAAGTTTGAACACGTTTCTCAATCATTATTGACTAAGAACTATGCATAATAACCTCAAACCTATATAGTTAGTTCAATATACTATATTACACAATAAACAATAAAACATTAAACATTATAAGCATTAATCACATATTGTATTTCATTCAACTCGTTCATTACATATATGTAAGACATGACAGACATAATTGTGAAGTCGCTGGATCGGTTGACATCCGAGCATGTTTTTGACGGAAGGAAACAAAAACCAAAACCAAGAGACAAACAATAGAACGAACAAGAATATAATGGTTTCATTGATAAAACCTAATGATTACAAGCTCATTAAACATAAGAATCAAGACTCTTGGTAAGGGGAGATCGAGGATGATCTCCCCTCTCATCCGGCAGCACCTAGGCACAGGGCATACTCCTCAACCTTTCTACACAATGAAACTGGTATTTATAGGCCTCAGCCCATATCAGATGCGAATGGGCCCATTCGTACGATTGAGCCATGCGTATGGTTCAATCGTACGACTGGACCATAACTATGGTTCAGTCTTATGAATGGCCCAATAGCATCTCTCAGTCGCACGACTGGTCCATTAGCATGGCTCAGTCGTACAACTGAGTCTCATTCGTATATGCTCCTGCGAATGACTCAGCTTCATGTGTTTACAACATATCAGGTGTATTACATTAAGCCTAGACTATTCATCAAGCGACTAACACACTATATATGACAATATATGCTCCAATAGTAGTGATAAATGTATTGCTAAACTAGAGGGTTACCGTTAGCATAATCATAAATTGGCAACTAAAACCAAAGAAGAAAAAGTAAAATCTGAGATGTTTAAAAGATAAATCAAATGCTTTGAAATAAAAATCAAATCTCTCATCTCCGACATTGAAAAACTGCATGGAGAAAAGTATACTCTTGTAGCTGAAAATGAACAATTAACTAAAAAGTTAGCACAATCCAAAGTTGAGCAATCAGTTACTGAAGTGAACCTTGAAAAGTTTCAACTGTCTTCTTCTAAGCTGTAAGAGATGCTTGATTCATAAAAGGAGCAGAATGATATGATTGGGATTGGATACAATTCATGCCCCCCACCATATAATGAGAATTACATTATCATGCCTGAGTCTATCACTCTGTCTGATAAAATTGAACCTAACAATATTAAACCTAAATCAATAGTAACTCAAATCACTAATCCTCAAAACAAACCAAGTGTTTATATTGACATAAATGAGGAAAAATTCAGTTAGGTCATCGTATCAAAATTAAAGAGTACTCAGACAAGACTGTGAATGTCATTAAACCAAAAAGTCCTATCAAAGCCATAATGCCTTTTGTGAAATTTGTTCCTAAAATTTTCAAAGAAAAGAAGAAAACAAAGGTGTCAATGAAACTTTCTACTAAAAGAAGTTCTGATTGTGAGATCATATCTCCAAAAAAATCAATAAAATCAGACAATGTTTCACTGCCAAATAAAAACAAAATTTCTTTGGTTTCAAAAACAAAAACAAAGTCAGATCCCTAATCTTCAAAACCAAAGCAAGGGGTTGGTTTTGACATTTGTAATAAAGAACATGTTAATAAATTAGAAAGGGATGTAAGAAGAAGGGTAAGGATGCAAAAACAATCTAGGAAGATCAAACCTAGTAATGTTGTGAAACAAACTACTAAACAAGTTGTTCTAGCTTCCTCACCAACATCAAAGGTTGAGAGTGTCTCTTGAAAACAAGTAAATCTATTGAGGCCTCAACATCAAGATCCGTATCAAGAGACAAACACATGTATTGTGACGTGTGTGAAATTTCCAATCACAGTACAAATGAGTGTTATTTCAATCAATACTGCTTAATTTGTGACTTGAACAATCATTCCACCAAAAATTGCTATTTTAACAAATCTTGTGTAGTCTGTGATACGACCAACCACAATACATCTGATTGTTTCCTCAAGCATAAAGGGTTGATAAGTCTCCAAAACAAGCCCATCTCACCTATTTCATCTGTGAAACCCAAAATCAGAAACCATTTTCACAATATCAATCCAAGACCTCTAGTTCAGATAATGATATGGGTAGGATAAAAGAGTTAAGGAAAATTCAAAGAAACAAATATCAGAACATCAAACGAACACATGATCTTCATAAATCAAAAACGATGTTTGATAGTAAAAAAGGGGTTAAAGTTCTTAAAAGAAACATGGACCAAAGGTTTCAATATTCCTCTGACTTTTCAACTGAAATTAATGAGATAAAACATGAGAGATATCATCAGAAATCACCAAGATCACCTCCTTCTAAGTCATAGTTTAGAGGAAAGTACCAAGAAGTAACTATCATAGATAGAAATAGGAAACCCAAGACCATCATGGCTTGGGTTTCATATTCTAATTAGCTATTTTGTGCTTGTAGGGTCATCCATACAGGTCTAATAGCTTATGGTACGTGAACAATGGATGCTCCTGACACATGACTAGAGATCATTCCCTCCTTCATGACTTCAAGCATATAAAAGGAACTATTATGGCATTTGAAGGAGATTCACAAGGTGGTAGAATCACTGGTAAAGGATTTGTGACGAATGGGATGCTAAGCTATGATAGAGTGAACTACTATGAATAATTGAATTTCAATTTGATTAGCGTGTCTCAGATATGTGACAATAAATATTCAACTCACTTTATTGACACTTATTGCTATATTTTGAAAATTGGATTTCAAATTCCTGAAGAATGGGTTGTCTAGAAGACCCAGAAGAAGAATAACACTTATGTCTTAAACCTTAATTCTGCTACACCAAAAGAAGAAACATGTCTTCTGTCAAAAGCATCTGTTGATGAGTTACAGCTTTGGCATTGACGTTTGGGACACACTAATTTCAATTACATGAACAGATTGGTCAAGGGAAACTATGTGATTGGTTTACCCCAAAAAGAATTTCATTTTATTGATCACTGTTCAGCGTGTCTCAAAGGGAAACAACACAAGTCTTCCCACAAGCCAAAGCTGGTGAACACAAACAATTCCCTATTGAAGCTACTTCATATGGATCTTTTTGGACCAACTCATGTAATGAGTATTGGAAATAAACAGTATTGTTTGGTGACCATTGATGACTTTTCCAGTTACGTCATAAAAATGAAGAGTTCCAGTTAATAAAAGATTTTATCAAAAAAATTAAAACCAACTTGATCACAAAGTCAAAACAATAAGAAGTGACAATGGGACAAAATTTAAGAAAGAAATATATGAGTTCATTTTGTAAAACCAAAGGCAATACTCATCAATTTAGTGCAACTAGAATTCCTCAATAAAATAGGGTATCTGAAAGTTGAAATAGAACACTAATTGAAGAAGCACAAACCATGCTAGCCGATGCTAAACTGCTAATCACCTTTTGGGCAAAAGCAGTTAGCACATCCTGCTTTGTGCAAAATAGATCTCTGATTGTAAAAGAAAGCAAAAAGACTCCTTATGAACTTCTCTTTCATAGAAAACCATTTATTGGATTTTTCAAGTCATTTGGTAATCATGTCTCAATATTAAACACCCGAGACTATTTGGGAAAATTTTAATCTAAGTCTGATAAAGGTTTCTTTGTAGGTTATTCTTCTGTTTCAAAGGCTTACAGAGTGTTTAATCCTAGATTAAATATTAGTTGTTTGATATTGACTCATTCACAAAATCTTTTGATCAATTTCACTTGATTGATACAGAAAACCTACATTTAGGTGAACACTCTTTAGGAGTAGAAAGAAGAGATGACTTGCCAATGATCCCTCTAACTTCTAGTGAGCAACTGAATGAAGATGTTCCACTACAAGCTAATCCTGTCAAACAACCATCTCAAAATCAAAGTGTTTCAACTGAAGCTTGTCCTAGCATATTTCCATCTCCTTTAGAAGAACCTTCAACTGAAGTCAAAACTAAAAATCAATCTACTCCTCCAATTGAAACTGAAAGAACATCAATTATGGGTGTAATCAAAGTGCTGCTGATGCTGAAGCAGGAATAGTATCTGACTTTGATTATTTTCACAATTCTCCCATACTTCAAGATGAAGGTGTCTCTTACCAAGATGATCTGAATGTATCCAATCTTAATGCAACCATTTCTGGTGACTCTATTCCAACCACCTAAATACACAATAATCATCAAGTAGAAAGCATTATTGGTAAACTAAATGAAAGGGTGACTAGAAGCAAGTGAAGCATAGCAAAAATTTGTCTATTCTCTTGCTTTCTATGTCAAACAATACCCAAAAATATTAAAGAGGCTCTTCAAGACAAGAGTTGGATTGAAGCAATGTAGGAAGAATTGCTAAAATTCAAGAAACAAGAAGTATGGAAACTGGTAGATCTTCCCGAAGGACAATACCCTATCGGTACCAAGTGGTTATACAGGAACAAAGCTGATGACAGGGAAATCATCATTAGAAATAAAGCAAGACTAGTGGTTCAGGGGTATACACAAGAAAAAGGAATTGATTATGATGAGGTGTTTGCTCCTATAGCTAGATTAGAAGCAATAAAGATCTTTCTAGCATATTCAACATCCATGAAATTCATTGTTTATCAAATGGATGTGAAAATGTGCTTTTCTTTATGAAAAGATTGTTGAATAAGTCTATATGAGTCAACCTCCTGGATTTGAAGACCTAGATTTTCCATATAGGGTGTACAAACTTTACAAAGTCTTGTATGGTCTTCATCAAGCGCCAAGGAAATGGTATGAGACTCTATCATCTTTTTTTCTTGAAAATGAGTATGAAAGAGGAAATATTGATTAGATTCACTTTACAAAATGAAGAGGAAGAGACATGCTGTTGGTCTAGATATATGTGGATGATATCATTTTTGGCTCAACAAACAAGCTACTCTGCAAAGGTTTTGAAGACCTTATGCATTCAAAATTCCAAATGAGTGCTATGGGGGAACTCACATTCTTTCAAGAAGTACATGTCCAATAGACAACAGATGGTTTTTCATTAATCAATCCAAATAAGTGAAAACAGTGTTGAAGAAATTCAAGTTTGCTAATTGTTAGTCCATTAGTACTCTTGTTGACAATAAAGTGAAGATTGTTCCAGATCCAGAAGGAAATCAATGGATCAGACTCACTATCGATCTATGATAGGTTCACTTATGTACCTAACAACCAGTAGGCCTGACATTATGTTTGGTGTTTGTGTGTATGTGCCTGATATCAAGCAGATCCCAAAGAATCTCATGTAAATGTTGTCATTTGTTCCTCTTTTGATCTCCTCCTCTAGTATCTTAGCTCTTTTGCTCAAATGGGAGTTGATCAATAGAATCTTAGCTAATCTCCTCAAATCCCACTTAGGCAAGGCCTTGAAAGCCTTCCTTTTGTCCAAGTAAGATATCCTTCCTCCCCTTCTCTTTATCATGAACATCTTTAAGCTTGTATTATACTTCTAAGTTATTATCATTTTCTCTGACTCCTTCATGCTAGACCCTTAAATCTTTTAAAATAGTGGGGTCAACTAATCCTGTTCCTTTTCTCTCACAAACCAATCTTCTTCTTCAAGCTCAAAGACATCTCTTTCATCAGATCCTTTCCTTGCTACATATGTTAGAGGGTGTTCATCCACCTCATAGAATTCAGGTTTAGAATCATAAACTACTAGTTGCTATTCAATCTCCTCTTATTCATTAATTAGACTCCTCTTAGCTGTAATCTTAAAGACCTCCTAAGTTAGTTCTCTCACTATCACCAGCATCTTTTTCACCCGAACCTCCCACACGTCCTCCAACTCTTTCACCTCCCACATCAACCTCACTATCACCAGCATCTTTTTCACTCGAACCTCCCACATCTACAACACCTACACTACCAGGGCCATCTCCTGCCTTTGATGAGCTACCCACATTGTGAAATGAGTATCTAGATGTGTCTGTGAGGTCATCTAACTCAGACTGAGTCAACTTTGGCAAGCCGGTTGAAGCTTAGATTTTATTTACTTCAGTCAATAATCTCTTAATCAAACATGTTGATAAATCATCATTTTCATCATACTTTCCAACATTTCATCTTTCTTTTTCTCTCTTCACTCCTGATTCATCAACTTTGTCTCAATCATACTCAATTCATTTGACGAAAAAGAGTTCAGATTTCTAATCATATCTTCATCCAAGATTGCCCTTTCATCTCTACTTTAAGACACAAAAAAAGTTTGATGTTTGTGCTTGGACCTTCTCTCAGTCACCTTTTATGTCTCAGCTTGATCTACCTTTTTCTTTAACCTCTTTTCTTATTCAGCTCTTAAAGCCTCCTCAACCTCATCAATCCCCTCTTTAAAATCATATTCTTTCTCCTTGGCATACCTCTTTTTTTTCTTAATAACCTCAACGTGTTTTTCCCTACTCTCCTCAGCCTTATTGTTTTCAGACTCAATCACCCTCCTTATATAATTTCACCTCTCAGCAGGATACATTTTTTCCCATAAATGGATGATCCTTCCACTAAAATCATGTTTAATTGATGAGCAATTAGAAAATATCCTTGTGTTCATATGATAAGTCTATATATCTCTCCATGACGTGGAATGTTAGGAATCAAATCCTCAATCATCATCTGTATAAACCTTGGATAAAGCAGCCACTTGTCCTTCTTTTGAGCCATAATATTCTCAGCCATGTAGTCAAAGATTAGCTTAGCAATGTTGACCTTTTGGCCTCTACAAAATATGATCATAGCTCTTGCCCAATTAAGGTTCAAACCATCTGACCCTCCTATCCTATGATCAGGCACATAATGAACACATGAGCAATGTATCTCCACTCCTAGGATAGAAAGGATTTCTTGATCTCCTTCCTAGTGCCAAAAGGAGGACCCTCCTAACTGAAGCTTTTGAAAGCCTACGACACCTCATACTCAAATAAAAGCACCTCATCTCCACAGTCGGCTTCAAGTCTCAAAACTCTAGCAATATTCTCCATAGTTACAAAAATGTCATTCTCAAGAACTCTTGCCACTATACCTTAAGAATTAGCCCTCGTATCATAACCTTCAATTCTCCGGAAATCTCTAATGTGCGGATCATATATAGTCGGGGAATGAGAAATAGCATAAGCAATAGTAGAGTTCCTCAGCCACTGTATACAGTCTCTGAATCCAACTGCTTTTGGATTCTAATCATCTAAAATAGTCGTGATGTTATTTCTCTCATCAAACTTCAAATTGGCCATTTATCCGAAAGAAATAGATAAAATAGGTTAGAAAGGTATAACAAGATAAACACTAAAAAGATAAAAAAAAAGTAAAACAATATTAATTTTGTTGGCTGAAATTGTAGTTTCGGCAGGCGAAAGATAGTTTCTGCGAACAATCCTTGAAATTTCAGCCAACCGAAACTAAATTCAGACATGCGAAACTATCAAGTTCGCATAGACAACATAACATGACAGTTTTGCTGAATTCAAGTGAACTTTCATTCAGTTTCACATGAAGCACATTTACTTTTGCAGAATGAATCTACGAAGGTAAACGAACCGTCTTAATATGAAATAGTTTTAGTGTAGATCAAACTCTGATTAACATACACATTCAAGTTCGTAACACTCACTTAATGTCTAAATCAACACAAAGAACAATCATAAACCAACAAAAGTCGATAACAACTTAGAAGTCTGATTAGGGCAAGAAAATGTCTAAGAAACTAGATGTGCGAAAATGAGACAACATTTTCGCATATTCTGACATATAGTCCATAGTTTCGACCGGTTCGTGATAAGATTAGAATTTGACAGGTTCATGAGAAAGCACAAGCGAACCTATAGTTTCACTCGGTGAACCTATAGCCAAACACTAGTTTTACTAAAACCTAAAACTATATTTTTTTATTTAAATATTTTGAAAACAATTTTAAGCGAGACAAAAAAGGAGATTTAAGAAACCATATGCCCCATTAGACCAACACCATTTCACAAAGAAATATAATAAAAATATGAAACACTAAAAAAGTCAAGTAATTAAAAATTAAGTAAAATTATAAACTAAAAATAATAAAAGAGGATAAAAGGATATTGGAACTCTTTAAACTGAAGAGGCTTTCCAGAAAATCAAAGATTGGCGGGATTGATTATATATTTGTCCTTTTAAACCCATACTTCTTCTTTTCAATGAGTAGTATGCGGCTTCCATTATCATGTTTTACAATCAGTATGAAGAAAACTTAAATGACTCGGTCCCCACAGACATTTGGTAAAGAAACTTGTGTTGGATCAAGAAGAAGGCTAATGCAACCAAAACTATGTCACTTAAGTTATTTTGGTGCTGCATGCAAAGGCTTCCGAAGCTTATCATGGAACTTCCGAAGGTTGTAGAGTTCTTCCGAAGACAAAGTAAAAGATCAACTTCCAAATACAGAACTCTACTTCCGAAGTCAAATGCATACTTCCGAAGCTCAAGTCTTAGAAGAATAAAGCAAAGACCACTTCCGAAGTATGATGAAAAGAGGAAGTCTCCAAGCCTTGGAAGAAGCAGCCTCTTTTGAAGTATAAGTGGCTTCGGAAGTACTTACTCTTCCGAAGTCACTTAACCTTCGGAAGACACTACTATAACCAGTGGACACAAGTATGGTCTCTGACACTTCGCTGCAGACTCTAATACAACATGGCTTCTTCCTAAAGAGCCATGTTGTTGACAATACTTTACTCCACTGTTTACCATTTGATGATAGTACATGTTACCAACTTTAGTTGGTGACAAAAGGTAAGTCAGGGACATGTCCTGACTACCATATCTCAGATAAGACTTTATCCGAGATACCTTAAACTATAGTCTTGTAGTATAGGCGTTAGCTAAAGTATCCCAGTTAGTATCAAAGTATATCCGGCCGTAGATAGTATTATATATAGGTTCTCCTTGTAACTCATCGTAACACACATCTTCTGCTTGTAAGAGTCTTGTATTTTGAGTTGAGAATCAATATATAAAAGTATCTTGAA
>BJCM01070312.1:0-10535 GCA_018326385.1 Flaveria bidentis
CTATATTGAAGAGGATGGCACCATTTCCGTTGGTTACACAAAGGAACATTACCGTTGCATGTTTCGCGTTGCATAATTTTATAAGGAAAGAGGGTCTTAGCGATGATTTTTTTACACAATACGATCAACCCAATGTGTCCTTTGAAAATTGTGATATGCACGTTGATGCTGAAGAAAATGATGTTGAAGAACATGGTACCGCATCCGATCGAGAATATATGACTCAATTAAGAGATGAAATTGCTGAGCAGATAATGCAGAATGTCGAATAAACGATTTATAAATGTAATCGTATGGTTTTATGAATATTATTGTAGTGTTGTATGACTTTTTATTTATATTCTAATGTATTTCTATGACTTTTATTTATATATTAATGTATTAGTTGTTTCTAAAATTTAAAAAATAAATTTAGTTTAATTACAGAATATTTAAGCATTCTGCAGATGTTAAACAAAACAAACAGTATTTTTCTTGCAAATTGCAAACATTTGGTCCACCTCTTCTGCTATAAATGTCTGCAGATGTACTCAGCAGACTGCAGATGTTTTCCTGCAGAAAAAACAAACAGCGACCTTAAAATACATGTACGTTGCCTCTTTAATATTTTATTTATTTATTGATATTCTCATGTGGATGTGAAGTTCGGCCGTTCGCCTTTCTGTAATGGAGCTCTCTGTGCCCCCCCCTTGTGTTGTACGCTGCAATTCATCTTCTAGGGCTCTTCTTCTTCCCACGCCCTTTAATCCTAATAAGCATCTACACTTTTCAATCTATCAACGTAATAAGCTCAAGCCCATGGAGCCACAGAGACCAACAGTCTGCAGCGCCTCCTCTATGGTCAAGGACCATGGCCCTCAGATAACCGCTGATCCTCCTATGGACACCAGTCCGTTTCTCTTCTGTTGATGGTTTAATCATTTAGGTGTCACTGGGTCCATAATTTTGCCCATTTTTGTTCTTTCTTACTCATTGTTTCTGTGATTTTGATCTCAGTTGGAGATCGAATCGGGTCGGTGAATAGGGTTACGAATGAAACGAGTGTGGCGGTGAGGTTGAATTTGGATGGTGTTGGTTCACCTGACAGCAGCACCGGGATTCCGTTTCTTGATCACATGTTAGATGTAAGTATATTGTTTTCCCAACTTTTGAGCTTTTAGATTTTGTTGGTTTATGTTATATTCATTTGAAGATTAATTGAATCAAGACTCTTACAAGTTCTTGTCTAGTAATACTTGTAAAAATGTAAAGTACTGCTAAATTGAGGTGCATTTCGGTAATGAATAATTCAGAGATGAGAGAAAGATAATAGACCTCAGCTTTTGTTCCTAAATTAATCATAGAACTTTTTATTGAATGGTTTGAAAACTACTTTATCACTGAAACTTGGTGAAATAAGGTTTTGAAACCTCTTTTGACATTCCTTTGAGTTATGGCTGGAGTCCAAAGTCTTCTTTAGTTAGAACTCTCACCCTTTTTCTTTTTTACTAATGATATAAGCAAAAAGTGATTTTAAAATTGTAACTATAGGTTTTTTGTTTTTTTTTCCTTCTAATGAAACCCATTTGGGAAAATTTCTTTTCTTTTTGTTAAAGGCTTTCTTTTTATACAGAAGTGATTTTAACACTGTTCTCTTGGATTTTTTTGAACAAAACTGATATTTCAACTATATTGTTCCTTTATGGTGGTGTTTCTATATTCTATTTGTACAAGCATCCAACATTTAATGTTCAAGTATGACAACCTTTGTCATGGAGAGTAGCAAAGCCTATTAACTTTAATAATTATCGGTGTAACATTATCTTCTAATCTAATGCTCATATTGGTGGTTCATTTGTATCAGCAACTTGCTTCCCATGGATTATTTGATGTGCATGTGAAGGCCGTTGGTGATACTCACATTGATGACCATCATACCAATGAAGATGTTGGCCTTGCCATTGGAACGGTGATCTGACAATGCATAACTAGCTGAATTTGATATCTTCATAATTCTTCAATGGTTTAGCATCAAGGAATATTATTATGTGCACATGCGATTAAAAATCCTTTTCAAGAAGTATAAAAGGCTTTTACATGCTATTATTTTGAAACATTTACTCTTTTCTCTCTTGCCATCAGGCTTTGCTGAGTGCACTTGGTGATAGGAAAGGAATTAACCGATTTGGTGACTTCACAGCTCCCCTTGATGAGGCATTGGTACATGTTAGTTTGGTAAGTCTCAATTGCATAACTGACATTGAAACAATAATAAAAATAACAAATAGTCATGCTGATGGTAATGACGTTGATGACTACAGCATTATTCGAAATGAATGATAATAGTTTGTATATCATGCTATTTCTCTTGGTAACCATAGTATTAGTTATTTATCACATTACCTTCTTTAATTCAGATTATAAGTTTAAGTGAAATTGTTAGTGATAAGAAACAGAGGAAGCAGTAAACCTAAGTGTGATTCTTGAGAAAGTATCCAAGTATGTATGAACGTGTCTTCTAAATGAATGATAATAGTCTGTATATCATGCTATGCATCTTGGTAACCACAAATTCAACTCTTATCTCCTTTGGCATAAATTGAAAACTGGTCTGAGGGTTTCTTCCATATACAATTGCCAAGGGAGTAGTACCCGTGGATGCATGGAAAGTGGAGTTATACTAGTATTCAACCAACGGTAACCAACTAAACCATGTCTTAGGTTGATCCACTACAAAACAACGCAAATAGGTTTTAATCACTTAAGTTTGGCCATTAGATTCAGGGTGGTAAGCTGAACTCATGTAGAGGGTAATGCCCATGGATTGAAACATTTCTTGCCAAAACTTGTTGAGAAATAGAGGGTCTTGGTTACTAACAATAGACTTAGGAACTCCATGGTGATGAACAACTTCTTTAATGAACGCATCTGCCATGATTATAGCATGTAAGGGTGTTTCAAAAGGATAAAATGAGCAATTTAGATAAACGATCCACTATTTATAAAATCCATTAACACGTCTTCCCAAATTACGTTAGGAATGTCAAGAGGCTGCAGTAATCCCCCGGGTAAGGTAGAACTTGCTTTGCAACATTGACAAACATCACATTCACAAATAAAGCGTTTGATAGTATTGGTCATACCTGGCCAATAAAACCCGGAATGACCACCTGTGGTAGTAACATGAAACGCATGTAAAAGAGCCGGAATGAACTATGACTTGCTGGGAATGACCGATTGGTCTTGATAGAATAAGATGCCTTGTTTAATTGAGTAACCTTGATATTTGTTAGGAGTAGTTAAACAATCGTGAAGAATTTTCAGGATCTCAACATTGAATTTAGCTTCTTTAATCAATTAAGCCCTTTGGACAAGTTGAAGATATTCCTTAAAAAAAGTTCTATATTTAGCCCTTCGGGATAAAGCGTCAGCTACGCGATTTTCTTGACCAGCTTTGTATGGAATGTCAAAATTGTAGCCCAAAAGCTTAACCACCCACTTCCGCTGATCCGTATAAGAGATTCGTTGTTGCAGCAGAAACTTTAAATACTTCTGATCTGTACAAACGGTGAACTTGTTACTTAACAGATATGGCCTTCAATGTTGGACAACCAACACAAAGGCCATCAATTCACGTTCATAGTCGAACTTAGTTAAACTCCGGACACTTAAAGCTTTTTATTGAAGTAAGCACTGGGCCGTTGGTGTTGCCTGAGTACAGACCCAATGCCACAACCGTAAGCATCACATTCTACTACAAATGGAGCTGAGAAATCCAGTAAGGCAAGTAGCGGAGCTGTTATCAAAGCTTGTTTCAATAGATCAAAAGCTTCTTGAGCCTGAGGTTGTCAAAAGAAAGCATCCTTTTTGGTCAAATTAGTTAATGGGCGAGCAATGTTGCCATAGTTCTTGGCAAACTTCAGATAATATCCGGTTAAGCCTAGAAACCTGCGAAGTTCTTTCAGAGACTTCGGAATCGGCCCAACAATAACTGCCCCCACCTTTTTCGGATCCATAGAGACACCCGCACCATCAATAATATGGCCTAAGTAGTCAATTTACACTTTTGAGGATTGGCTCGAAATTGATGGTGTAAAAGAATTTGAAAACCTTCATGGAGATCCACCAAGTGTGCATCCTATGAGGGACTGTACACATGGATGTCATTGAAAATATAACCACCTTTTGGCGAAGAAGGGGTTGAAAAAGATCGTTCCAAACAACATAACTAAGTATTCATAACGGTGGTCGTGAGTACAAAACACGATTCTATCAATGCTATCAAGGTGCATTCTAATTAGATTATACCTGATTTAAGATCTAATTTTGAGAAGAAACATGACCCATGTAATTCATCAACTCATCTACCACTAGTAGATGATACTTATCAGGGATAGTAACATTGTTCAGAGCCTTATAATCAACACACATACGCCAAGAATTGTCCTTTTTGTGAACTAGTATAACCAGATTTGAATAAGCACTTTTGCTTGGTGGAATCATGCCTAATGCCAATAACTTCTGAACTTGGCTTTCAATCTCAGTATTCTGTAAGTGTAGGTAATAGTATGGACGAACACAAATGGGATTAGAAGAAGATAAGATAATAACATGATGTAAACGCCCGGGAGGTAAAGAAGGTGATTGGAAATGGTTGTATATTGGTGTAAAAGGAAAAAGGTGTGGAAAAAGAGGGGCATGTGTAGTAGACGGTTCAAGAGAAGTATAGGACTAAGGTAGTTGAGATGACTCTAGTTCAGGACCTAGCCATGTATGTAAGGTAGTAAGAGTGGTATTCTCCATACATAAGCCTTGCTACTAGACAAAAAACCCTTAATAAACACACCGCATCCGAGAATTTTGCCAGTCATGTGCAACCTCTCTCTCAGACTTTAACCTTTCTAATCCTAGAATAAAATCAAAATGAAGAGACCTTATATCAAAAATCAATACATCCAAAAGAAACTCGCAAGGACCCACCGTCACTGAAATACCCAAGCACCGTTCGTTCACAAAAACAAAATGACCATCACCCAATTTAATTTTGATCCCTGAAAACTGTTAGGTAGATAAGCCCAAGGTTGCCACTAAGCGATGAGAGATGAAATTATGGGAAGCTCCACTATCCACTAACATATAAACCGGAATACCTCGTAAAGCGCCTTCCAAATTTCATTGTTGTTGTGGATTCATTAGTAGCCAAGGTGCCTGCATACTTTAAAACCTTACAAGTACCCACATTCGTCGGGTGCTCGAACTTTTACGAAGGCATTAGTAGCGGTTAAGAGAAACTGGTCACCTGTGGGAAGCTTGTATTCATCATTGCCCAGGCCCAAATTTAACATGTTTGTGTACTAATAATAGATCTAAGATGGTTCAAAGCATCAAACAAACATGAAATCATCAACCCACAACAGAAACATAAACCCTTTTTTCGACAATCTTCCCATTTAGTTCGAGATAAAGAACGAACCCCTCTATCCTGTTGAAAGACCTGCCCTCCATCGGTTACCGGAAAAGGTACTTTGGGAGGCACTAAAGTACGAGTTGTGTAATAGGGGGAAGAAGAATCTCGATCCCTTGATTTTGATAGCGTACTTGCAGGGGCGGATTCATTTGTGCTTTAGTGGGGGCACATGGACCCACTTAACCTTACAATTGCTTTGTTAATTTTCCTTAAATAGAGCCTTAAAGTTAATAGGCAACCTTTTTATATCTTTCGGGCCCTAAGCTATATTTTTTCAAACCCAGTTACAAGTCCCTTTGACAATATGTTGAATTAATGACACTCTTTATTTTAGTTTAGTTTGTTGTAAACACATTAATGTTGAAATCACATATTTTGATTTTTTAATTGCTTGAAATCAGATACTTTAATTGTATTGTGTTTTTATAAGTATCTCATCCGGACATATTTTAGTTGATTTAATAAAAATGAATTTTGAATTATCACTTTGATCAACTATAACGACTTTCAACCTGTATAATGTATTTTTTAAGTTTGATACATCAAAGTTAAATAAGATTGTATTGTTTTAAAGATATTTACATATGCAAAAGTTGAGAAATGTTTTTCGGCTGTGAAGATTATAGAAACAAATTTACACAATGAAATTTGGAGTATGCATTTTGTTTTACTATATCTAGTTAAGTTTATGGTCTAAATCTTAGGGGTTGTTTGACAACTTTTGGATTATTAAATGCTCAACCAATAAGAGGTCTGAACCATAGTTACCGAAATCGCTCAGCCAGCTGCGAATTGCGTATTGGATCGTTTTGTACCCAATCGTAATTCGAAGTCGTTCCGATCGGAGATGAAATCGTGAATTCGTTTGCCAGAAACAACTCTCCGATTGATTGCTTTTGGAAGTACTAAACGACTTGAAATTGCGAATTGAACAATTTAGGAACAACGAATCGATCAATTCCAAATCAAGGGATTATATGACGGTGTTCTAACATCGAAAAAAGTTTTAAGGAATTAAAGCTAGGAACACCTAAATTGAGGATTTAATGGTGGTGTTCCAACTTCAAATTCCAAAATTAAGCATTTGAAATCACTTATTGAGCAACTTTTAAGCATTTAATGCTAGAAACAAGAATCGAGTGATTTAGTGGAAGTGTTTCAAATTCCAGTTTTCCAGATTTAAGATTTAATTTTAAATTGTAGCAATTGAATTCGAAACTTGATAATTTGGATTTTCTCTTTTGGTAATTTGGAATTTGAATTTTCATAATTTCTGTTTTGAATTGTGTACATCGAACCGGACTCTATGGTACAACGTATCGGTTCGTACCGAAATGAGCCTACCCCTCTCTGAACCGAATACGCCCCACTAGCGAATCGCGTACCCATTCCGTGTTCCCGTACCGGAGCGAACTGTGATTTAGGTAACTATGGCCTGAACCATTAAGTGCTAAACCATTAAGAGGTCTAAACCATTAAGAGGTAGTATATCGTTTAACTATTCAAAGACAAATGTCTGACCAATTAAGATAATATGTTTTAACCATTCAGCATTAGACTTCTTAACCATTTAGCATCTGTATAATGCTTAACCATTCAGAGGTAAATGTCTTAACCATTCAGACATGTGCTCACGAAACAAACAGTCTGAACCATTAAGTGCTGAACCATTCAGACATTTGAACCATTAAAAGGCTGATTTAGAGGCTGCCAAACAGCCCCTTAGTGAAGTTTATTTTCATATTTTTAGCCACCACTAAATAAAAATCTTGGATCCGCCACTATGTACTTATATTGTTGGTATGCAATCTTAATACTTCCCTTCTAAGCTTGATAATAGATCTGTGACTTTCTAGTGTTACCTGCATGAAGTATACAATTCATCGTGGGAAAAACATAACCCCTCTTTTTATATTGTGCAAGATGTTCAGTGGTAAACTGGTAATGGTGTTGATAGTCAAAGATTAGCCACTACAACTCCTTAGTCAAAACTTTTTTTAGTAAAACGGGCTTGTTGATTGTATATGAGTTGGAATTCCTTTCTTAGTTCTTCTCATTCATGCCTCTTACTCCTAAAAGTCTTTTTAAGTATGGTAGGTAATAGGTTTTCTTTATTTGAATTTGCAAGTTTATAATGATCTCATTTGAAATTGGCTTCTAGGTTGCTTATCTATAAAATCAACATCATTCATACATTAAGCTTCTAGGTTGCTTATCTTAAAGCCTTATATTTGATAAAATACATGTAAATATTAGACTATATTATTATTCGAGTTTAGTAATGATTAGGGTTGAGCACTTGAGCCATGGGCATATTTAGGTTTTTAGGGTTTCATTGTAAACATTATATTATGTAACCAAACCTATAAATAAGATTCAATGTCTTTTACCATCTTAGATGGTATCAGAGCTACCCTAGGCTCTCTACCACCTAAGTTGCGCCACTACAAAAATACAAATCTTAATCGTTGTCACTGTGTTCAAAGTTCAAACCCTAGACAGAGTGGTATGCTGCTGCCCTGTCCATTCACTTTGCTTTTCTTTTAGTTCTCTTACCTTTTACGTTCTAACTAACGATCTGTCTCAGTTCTAGATTCAAGCCACTTATCCAAAATCTTTCTTCCTCACAAAACCCGTCTACTTGGATTTTCATTTGATGAAGATTTCTTACCGGGTTTATGTCTCTCGTTTCATATGTGGTATCCCATTTTTCTTGTTTTATTTTGTTTTTCTGTTCTTGCCGGACCACGGTCCGTTGCCACTGAATAACGCCTCCTGGCCACGGTCAACGGCCTTTGGTATGACATACCATCGCATGACCCACAGTCGCAGGGTGTCATTTTTTCCTTTTTTACTTTTTCATTGGCACTTTGCTGCTCCACTTATAGGACTACGGTCAACCGCTGCCGCCATCACCTACCACATTGGATGCCTCTTGTAGGATTAAATGATCATTTAAAATGTGGATTGCATTTAAGGTTTTGACTTGAAGATTGCATGATTATGGAATTGTGGCCGAAGATGTGACCGAGATAGATACTATTTTAATTGTTCTTTGTTTATTTTATATTGTTTTCGGTCTGAGAGTCCGATTCTCTACCGCTCTAACTAGGGGGGGGGGGGGTATTAGACTATATTATTATTAGGGTTTAGTAATGATTATTATTAGGGTTCAGCCCACGGGCCCGTTTAGGTTTTTAGGGTTTTATGTAAACTTTATATAATGTAACCAAACCTATCATTAAGATTGCCCGTTTAGGTTTTTAGGGTTTTATGTAAACTTTATATAATGTAACCAAACCTATCATTAAGATTCAATAAGTCTTTTACCTAGGGTCAATGACAATATGATAGTTGAAAACCATGAACTATGTATATTACATCATTTTGTCATGTGGCCTGGATATAAAAAATATAACTTATATAAGCAATCACTGTTGGGCTTGTGGAGTCTTGATTTGGGCTCGAGTTAAAAGACAACTTAATGGCAGATTAATTAAATTAAAGACCTGGACCGTTTTTTATTTAATTTTGGCCCATTAGGGTTTTCTTGGGGATTAAGTTGTAAACCCTAATTTTCATTATTTATATTGTGTATTGTACTTGTAATTCCTCACGAGTGAGGCAGATAGCAATAAACCTGGTTGCAACCCGTGGACGTAGGTCACATCGACCGAACCATGTTAAATCTCGCGTGTTCATCTTTGTTATTATTTTCTCTCGCAGTTTGATTGTGTTTGTGTGTCGGTCTAAACCCGGATCCCTAACAAGTGGTATCAGAGCTACGGCTCGTTACATACGAGAAACACAACGTGAGAGAAAGAGGTTGTCCATCTAGGTTTTTTTTGGTGTCGGCAGGTAGTTGTCATAATCCAGCGATCAACCAAATGTCACAAAAGTTACCAAGATCCAAAGTCGTGAAATCTCAGGTGCATTTTTTTAAGCTTGTTTATTTACTATTTTTTTGAGACTTAGAAAAAAAGAGTAGTGTTCAATAGAACAACACTCAAGTTCACGCAGCCGACCATAGTTGTGTTTGAAACTACTTTAAGTCTTGACTCGATTAGTGAACAAATTGTAGTTAGAGATAATGACTGAGAACGGAAAACTTCAGATTGAGAAGTTTAATGGAAACGACTTTGATTGGTGGAAAATGCAAATGGAGGATTTGCTTGTTCAGAAAAACGTGGATGTTGTTTTGGGTGATAAACCAGAAAAGATGGAAGCAACTGAGTGGGAAACTTTAGATAAAAAGGCCAAGGCGGTTATTAGGTTGTCGCTGACAAAGGATGTTGCGTTCAACATTCTGAAGGAAACTACAGCTAAAGGTATCATCAATGCGTTATCTAATATGTACGAGAAGCCTTCGGCAACAAATAAAGTTTTCTTGATTCGAGAGCTGGTTAATACAAAGATGAAGGAGGGAAGTTCAGTTTTAATGCACATCAACAACTTAAATTCTATTTTGTCAAGACTTTGGTCAGTTGGCATCAAATTCGAGGATGAGGTTCAGGCTCAACTACTGTTATCATCATTGCCTGATAGTTGGGCTGGTATTGTTACAACGATTACTAGTTCCACCAACGCGTTCACTTTAAAAGGGATCCGGGATATCATTATGGGCGAAGACGTCAGACGAATAAATTCAGGTGAATCAGCAAGTGAATTACTGAATGTTGGCAGAGGAAGAAAGAATAACAGAGGTAGTGGGAGCAAGAACAGGAAAAGAAGTCAGTCTAAGGCTTGAAATGATGTGACTTTTTGGAACTGTAAACAAGTAGGACACTTCAGGA
The DNA here is from genome assembly GCA_018326385.1 of Flaveria bidentis. Lineage (NCBI taxonomy): Eukaryota > Viridiplantae > Streptophyta > Magnoliopsida > Asterales > Asteraceae > Flaveria > Flaveria bidentis. Next base: position 10,240 of record BJCM01070312.1, read on the forward strand.
ATCAGTGTCCGAATGATCAAAAAGAAGTTAACACTGCAGCAGACTACTCAGACGATGATGCTTTAATTTGTAGCGTGGAGAGCAGTGTGGATTCCTGGGTCATGGATTTTGGAGCTTCGTTTCATGCTACCCACAACAACGAAGCATTGCAGAATCTAAAAAAGGGTGATTTTGGTAAGGTAAGACTGGCGAACAATGATGTTCTTGATGTTAGGGGCATGGGTGACATAAATTTAGTTACTTTAGCTGGTTCATGGACTTTGAAAGATGTCAGAGTGATTCCTGATTTGAAAAAA
>BJCM01070314.1:0-12666 GCA_018326385.1 Flaveria bidentis
CAACAGGTTGATGAAAAAAGTATAAATTTAATTTGGAAAAAAAATAATAATTAAATTATTTTACACCTAAACTAGTCCGCTACAGGTTTACAAAAATAAAATATTAATTAAATTATTCTTTTTCTATTTATGCTCACCATTTTTGCTCCGTGATACTATTGTACCATATGAAACATACGAAAACAACCCCTTCTTTTTGTGTCTTTCGCTCATGGTTTTGTTTCTTGCTTCTTCGGTTCTTACTCGACTCTGATACCAATCATTGGGTTTCAATTTGATATCAAACAAAGTGATTAAAACTAGTCACAATTAACGATTTTGAGCCCGTGGGCATCGACTCTCTTGATTACTAGCTCGATCATAAAATAAGTTGGTTGTTCCCTATTTATACAAGCTTAAAAGTATCCTAATTACTCTAAAATTTACCTAATAATAGATAAACCTAGAAAATAAAATAAACTAGGAAACATATTCGTAACCAGTAACCACCAAAAACTGATCTCCTAAAATAAAATAAACTAGGAAACATAATCCTAACCACCTTAAACTTATCTCCTACTTACTCTCCAAGCAACCTCATATAGGAATTACGCCTACAAGTGTGTGTATGAACTAATTATCTCCTATTTACACTCCAAGATTATGCCACCATTTGTGTGTGTGTTATGAAGGAGATAAAGGTGGTTATGAGATGATTAGGAGAGGAACATATATTCTAAAATGTGTTGTTTAGGCTAGTAATCATATGTGAGATGAAAATATTTGTCAAAAATAAAAAATAAATAAAAACAAAAAACAAAAAAAAAACTACATTTGCAAAAATTGGTGCAAAAAGTACAAATCGAAGAAGTGGCCACTGATACAGACGGTTAAACGAAGACGTGGGCTATTAAAACAAATCTATTTTAAACTTACTCTACTCGTTAATCAACACACCACTTTACCACCATGATGTTCCCTTACGAAGAAAAAAATTGCACAACCAAATTAATTATTTTGAAAACAAATATAATTTACTTTTATTGTTCAACAATTGTATTAAAGAAAACTAGCATGAAACCTATATATAGTCTTTAAGAATAACGACCTGAGACCTGAAAACACTATTAATCATTCACTAATAATATTTCTTTTAGAATACCTTAATTAATTAAGCTTGTTTGGTTAAACTAAAACTATGCGATTCATTTATGCGTGTGTGTGGAAAGATGAGTTTCTTTCTTGTCTCCTTTATTGAAGAGAAATTAAGAAAAATGAATCGAACAAGACATGCAGTACTGATCATAGAAATCGACCAAGATATGGATAGTCATGAAAAGTTGTTTTGCAGAGAGATTAGAAAGTAGGGTCATAAGAGAAGCACAAGTCTTATTCCATTGCATGGGCCATGAAGCCATGTATAATGATTACCCCCTCTCTCTTGCAGTAACTAAAATGACCCTTCCTAGGTATACTGCCAAAAACACAACTGCAACCTGAACATGGCTCGATCGGGCACTTCACAATAATATCACTCTGGTGAATTAAACCTAGAGAAACTATTTATTTGCTCAGTACTGTGAAAAGTAGCTCTTATTTGGTATGTTTATATATGCTCTACACTATTTGTACTTGCAATATTGACCTCTTTACATAAGTGGAGATTCTTTGGCGTTATATGTTTACTTTTTTATAATATATAAAGTTGTACATTACTATTTGTTGGGTGAGAACATATTTAAAAGTCGTTTAGTAATAGAAAAAAAAAAGTGAAGGTATAACATTGTTGTATTATGTAAGATACAAAGTAGATTATATAGTGTCGGCCAAGATCCTTTTGAACACAATTAAAAACAACAATCAGTACATTAGAACTTCTAGTTAAATAACTGCAATCGTAACTAGTTTTTACAGACACCATCTTGGGTATATATAACATTGGTTTGTGAACCGGTGTGTTGCTTCATAAAAAACTTACACATCCTAAGTTCTAATATCGACACTAAAACCTTTTGACTGTGATATTTACATAACAGACTCTGAATACATTTAGTTTTCATTTTTGACCCTCATGTATTAAAGAATTGTAATCCATCAGTTTTCCCCTAATTCTTATTCTTTATGTACGTGTATGTGTTAACCCCCAATCATCTCAACAATTGATTTTTCTTCATCAATAGTTTAAACATTCCCACACTTTGTAGCATAAAAACACCTTCTATATAATCTTTTTTTCTGCGGTGTATAGAATAATCTTTATAGAACCATAAGCACAAATATTCCAAAAGAATTTAAACAAACTAATGTAAACCATTGATTGATTATTAATATATAAATGAGACGTGTATAATTACAAAAAAAAAAAATTATATATACATACCCACACATGATGGTTTTACATAAAAGGGCAATTGCATATTTTCTCTTTTAAACTTGTAGAATTACATATTTTTTTCAAAAAATGCTTAAAGAGATTGTATATTATGCACTAAAACTTGTATTTTGGAAAACTAGGTAATTTTTCAGATGAAGAAAGGATATATGTAATTATCACTAAAAATAAGTGGCAAATTCATAGCAAAATGGTTATTTCTATGTATTTGCTACAAATTTAACCTTAACAAATACCTATATTTGTAGTAGCAAAGCCCCTTGTCAGGTTTAAACCGAGGGCTTAAGGCGCTCAGAGGTTTTTACGATTACATTATCAATAGCATGTTGGTCACAAATGGTAATAAAAACCGTTTATGGCAAGAAATACAGTCACAAATGCCTACTTTTCTAGTGGTGTCAGTTGTCGTAATATTTGTGGTTAATTCTCTTCACCTACACAATGTGTGTGTATGTTTGTATGTACGTGAATAATGTATTAAGTTGGACTTGTTCATTTTTTTGTATAGTTTTATAGATGGTTACTGCAAAGAAAAGTACAAAAACATATAAAAAATCAATGTGCAAGTCTCATATTCTTAATAGACTTGATGTAATGAATGGACTTACCAGATACAACTAACAACCAAATCTTTCTGTTTTATAAATTTCTTGTGTCTTATAAACTTTTACAAGCTAGGATGATTAGATTATTGAATAGCTTGCTTCTACATGGAAGTCATGACTTTAAGTCAATCAACTCTATTTTTATAACCAACACACCCTTATATTTTGACCATATTGACTTTAGTTAAGTACAAAACTTGTGTTTACCTGTTTAGAAAGATTTCAAAGAATTTTACCCCTAAAACTGTTTTTTAGTATGCCATTGTTGTAAATACCATCATGATGAATATTTACTAATACTCGTATGTTAAATTGATGTGATGCAAGCTGTATAGTATCACACACACAAGCACATAGGTTGAATGTGAGGAAAATGGAGAAAAACAAGAGACACCCTCCGACTTGAGAGAAATGAAATAAAGTTGAAATGATGTTAAAATGTCACACGCAAAACCAAAGAAAAACAAGATAACTCTCTCTCTCTCTCTTATAGAATAATTGAATAAAGAACAATGCTCAATTCGTCACAAAAACTAGAAATGATCGTAGAGGGGCATGTGAAAGTGCACAACACGTAGCCTATTAACACCGCCCCCGTGGGCGTATTGTCTTTTTTTCAACTCATTCATTTTTCAACAATTAAGCTAAACAACCGACAACCCTCTTCATCATCGCAAAGAATTGATTAGAAGCTATATGTATGGTGATATGATTGAACAAGAAGAAACTTACAAAACTAAGAATTTAATCATTTATATTTCGATAGTAACACTAATTTACTATAATGGCTTTTGGCATATGACAGCCTATATATGATGTGAAACTACGTTTGTCATACGCAAAGTTCAAAGAAAAATTTCTTGGAATGATTAGGCAAATTCATAATTTTGTTGTTGGTACAGGGCCCCCTTTGAAAACACACACTACACACACACTTTGAGACAAAATTGTAAACAAGTACAAGATCGAGATCCTTTTATACGACATCTATACCTTCCAAGTTAAACATTATCTGAGAAAATAAATAAATAAAAACAAACCCATATAAATTAATTACCTATGATGTTTCTGCTTACTTGGTCAATAAATAAAAATAACCCTCATAAATTAATTACCTATGATGTTCCCTCTTACTTGGTCCTACTCCTTACTTGGTCAATCCCACTTCAAATCACATTGACGTTCGAAACATTGATGACCCATTCAAATGACCCGTGACCCATCTAAACTGTGACTCATGAACAAACCCAATTAACCCAACATACATGCAAGTGTATGGGAATTAAAGCTCAAGTGACATCTTAACTTGTTTTCAAACGTTAATTACATATAAGAGTGAAATAAAAATTAACATATGTTATTTTGTATGCATAAATTAAAATAACATCTATACTACTATATAATACATCTTCTTGGATAGAGATGTAATTTTGCAAAAAATACAAGTTTTAAAGCAACATGTACAAATAAATGCATCATATTTAAGAGAGGTAAAATAAGGATTTGATTAAAATTTTAAGACACTTTAGGGGTAATATGGTAAATTTATCCATTAAATTTTATAAAACTTGACATTTTTGCCCATGTCTCTTTCATGTATTTAATAAACATTATTAATATATTATTTAATAATATGATATTATTTAATTCATTTCATCAAATTTTATTTTATTTATAAATTGATATTTAAATTTATATTTACTAATTATATTTTTATAACTAAATAATATTTTAATTAAGTATATTATTTTATTTAAATATTTAAGCATATAATTTATATAAATCTTCATATTTATAATAAATATAATACTAATATTTTTCTAGAGGCATATTATTATAAGTTTAATAATTTTAATATTTATTTATATCTTTTATAATAAAAATGAAAAGATGATAGAATGATAATTTTACATATGGATTAAAACATCCATATGAAAAGTAATGTTTAAATTTCAAAAAATTAATTATTTTATTTTATTTATGCCCTTATAATAAAGTATAATATATGATTGCTTATAATACAAATGCTAAAACATATACACGTGGTCAAACAAAATCCTCATTAACTTTTAATGTCGTTTATATATTGTGATTGAGCACTAATCCCTCTTCCACTTTCCTTTATCAATTGTTAAAAACTCAATAACAATCAAAATGGTAATTTGTGGTGATAATTTCTCTATTAACTTTCTTCGGTATATACAAATCACCACCAAAAGCTGACTCCGATGATCTTAAAACTCTAACCTACATTCATAAAATAAACCCTCTTAAAATCTAGGTAATAAGTGATTTTCGACCATAAATCTCATCCATGCTTTCACTATTCTTGTTGGGACAATATAATTGTCTTAAAGACTTTTGTATAATATACGTAATTGTTTTCTTTTATTCAATTTTTTCAATAATTATATTTTGATTATTTAATTTACGTCATAACGCACCGAGGCGATACTGACTAAAATCGAATTTCCAAAAAATCATGCAACTACCGTACCGCCGCAACGCGTGAACATTTCCAACTAGTAATGTAATATATGTATAATGATCATAGTTATACAATAAATATATTTATCTGACTTGATTTTGATTGGTATTCATAAGTTTTCACAACAATAAGGAGTTTTCAGTTGTTATTAAGCAAAATCATTTAAAACAACAAAACTAATCTTGCTATATTCTAGAAGTCCTTAAAAGTCAAAAAAAATTATAAATAGTCGTCTTGAGATCGAAATATAAAAATGGTTGAAACAATATAAGTTATAAAAGAACCTAGCTAGATAAGATCCATGTTACATCAGGAAAATTACAAAGAATGTTTTAAAGGAGGAGTTTTCTACCTTTCTTAACATATTTTGTTTTCTGGGGACAGTGGCACTTCAAGCCAAGACTAGCTAGCAATATAAGATATATGATCAGAATGTAAACACGTCTCTTACATACACAAACAAATTGTTTGATGATGAAAGCAGACGTCTACCCTTTAAAATGAATGTGTGATACCCATTAACAGGACCAATTCCTTGATGATTGGTATTTATTTTCTTTTTGATAGTAGGATTTAAATCAATGGTCTTTTCGAAAGTAATACTTAATGTGTTCTTACAATTTGAATGCAAACATACAGGTAACTATAGCCACCCAAGGCACGAGAAATATGGCCCCCCTCACTCTCCTCCATGTCATACTCTTCATGGGCGTCGACACTGGCCTCTCTTCTGTCTTTTTCACTCCTCTCCTTGGCCTGTCCTCCCCACGTGTCTCTCTCTTCCACATTAGCCACAGAGATGGACTAAGATGCAGGCAGCGGTGTGAATATAATTGAACGTAAGGAAGGTACCATCGTATGAACATATATAGCCGCACACACCCTACGGGGGACAAACGAAAACAACTTGAGAATAATGATACGTATGCTATCATATTTATATCGTGGATACTGCCATTAGGTACAAGGGTTTTAAGTTTCTTCTAAAAGTTATTTAATTGATCAAGTATTTACTTTTAACTTTGCAAGACTGAAATTTCATTGAAATAAACTATAAATAGAAGTAGAAGCAAAATTACAAAATTGATAGACCAAGGCATTAAGTAGGTAACAACACTATTTCCAAGAAAAAACATTTGTATCTAAACATACAGCTAAGAGACGTATATAGTGACTGCATGTTTCAAGTACTTATGCTGAGAATACCTTGGTCCCCTTTCGGTGTGTTCCCCACACCTTGGCTTTTATTTCATTAATGATATGATATATATATATATATATATATGTATGATAGTTACCACCATATCTCAGAGCTATGAACAATTTTGGCCATATTTCCTTGGTCCCCTCCATTACACATTTTCTTATGGTCATAAATATTATATATATATTATTATCAATCCTAACATGTCAACTGCTTCTATGAATAATCCAACAAATCTAACAAAATGGGTGTTCATGTGAATTCAAAATCAACATTCTCATGTTTTGAAACTCTAGATCTCTAGAACAATACATTGATAATATATACCACAATAGTCGATTTAATTGTGGTTTTATATTTTGGTTCATGAAGGATTGTCTATTTATTAGTCCAATCTGCATGTTTTGATCGATATTAATTCAAGACCGTCCCAAACAAGTGCAACAAGCTAGCTAGGCGGTTGTCATCGGCATAAATAGAGCAGTGCATCAAGTGTTTGACTACTAGTACTTGGATTGTTGATGATTATTTTAGATTGTTTGTTGTTGAAGAAAATAACAGTTTGAATGACTCTTATCACTACCATTTTATTTGTTGCATGTGTTGGTATGCTGGGAAATGATATATCAAACAATTAAAAGTTGAGATCAGAATCTACTCTAGTAAACACATGGCTATTTTCTAGTATCTCCACATAATCGAAATCTAGGATAGTCTATGTGTAATCATCACAATAAATTACAATTTTGGTAAAAAAAACTCGATTTCAATAAAATACTTAGGGGCTGTTTGGCAGTCTCTTAATCGGCCTTTTAATGGTTTAGATGTCTGAATGGATCGGCACTTAATGGTTCAGACTGTTTGTTTCGGGAGCACATGTCTGAATGGTTAAGAGATTTACCTCTGAATGGTTAAGCATTATACTGATGCTGAATAGTCAAGAGGTCTAATGCTGAATGGTTAAAACATATTATCTAAATTAGTCATACATTTGTCTTTGAATAGTTAAATTATATACTAGTTCTTAATGGTTCAAACCTCTTAATGATTCAGCACTTAATGATTCAGACCTCTTATTGGTTCAGCACTTAATCATTTAGAAGTTGTCAAACAACCCCTTAATAACTCTTATTTAATACTGTATTATTCAAGAAAAATTCTTTATAGAAATAAATAACATTATATTAAAAATACTTTAATGAGACTTAATTTTGTTATAATATAGTTTAATTTATAGCTAATTATTGTTGAAACTAAAATACTTTAAAAAAAGGTATATAAAAAGGTTCATGGATATATATATATATATGAATTAATGAAATATTTTTAACACTATTGTTTATAAAGTTTGTTATGTGTAATAATTTAATTGATATGTTATTTATAACATATATTAGATTACAATATATATAATCTATTATTTTTTTTTTTATTTCAACCCATGTAATGCACATGGGTTTCTAATCTAGCGATTTAATATAGAAGAGTTACAAGGAAAAATAATAATAGTAAGACCCTAAAAAATATAACAAAAACCAAGTGCTGAGAAGTTATATCAACTAGTTTTATACCCGTCCGGTGGCCGGGTACTACAACGCAATATGGCATCATATACAGGCTTGTTTTTATCAGAGACTATCATGAATTGATAGTATGACAACAAAAACAGAACAACAATAAACACAACGGAAATAAGTCACGGTTAAACAAATAAAATATACCAATATAGTTTTGGAGATTTAACGAAAAAACACATAACAGAGGTAAGATGATTACATAGCAATATGTATCAGAAGTTTCATAAAAACAATAGTCTTAGCTATGCAATAAATCGTCTTGCCTTCTTAATATTCTGCTTTGGCCTTGTATTTCCATGCGATGGAGTTGAGCTGTCCTCGACGCATGTCGAGCCGATAACTATTGCTTCATCACAAGTAATATGTAGTGTAGGTCTAGCCGAAACCACATCTTCTTCATGATCAGCACTTGTTTGAAGATCTGACAAACACTTCATAACATAAAATACACAACGAATTATTATATCAAAGATAACTTTTAAGAAAAAACTACCGATGATGTCTTGGTTATTGTCGATGACAACTCTGAAATCCATGGGGCCCATAAAGCCTCGTCTGCCATTTCCCATTCATCAGATGTGATCCGACTAAGAAATTCGCTGTCCTCATCAACCTCGTCACTTTTAGAATCATCTTGTTTGATATTGATACCTGGACCACCGGTAGATGTGATTTTCTCTCTACCAACCAATTCTAATTTTTCACCGATGTATTTTGACACCGTAAAACGACGAATATAATGAGGTTTCAAATTGTATTTATCAATTTTGATCCTAAGAACGACACTTCTAGCACATAAAGCGTCAAAGAAATAATTCTGTATCCAAAGCGGATCATCAGCACCCTGCATCAAAGGAAAAAACAGTACTAAAATTCACAAACACACACAATAACACTTGAAAAAACCCACAAAAAAACTCTTTAAGAGCAACATGAGTTTCTAAATCTGCCTAGGCAATATACATATGATATTAACATAATTAAGTTATATTAAAAATACCTCAGATAAACACTTAACAACTAATTCATCTGCAGTTATGTGAAGAAGAGAAATAGCGACATCATCAAAAAGAACACACGTCACCTCATCCTTATCAACAACGCGTGCAGCCACCTTGTAACTGTGCCAATGTTAGGCTCACAAAGGGGGGTCAAAAATAAAAAGCAAATATAAAACTTACGCATGACGTGGGCTAACGACTTTTTTATCGCAAGGCGAACAATGATACCCAGAATCAACTTTCTCGGTCTTTTTACGACAAGTAGAACATTGAACATTTTCCAATCATTAAAGAAGTCAACGTCGATTATAGTCACCACAATATTATACATTGTTCCCTGCAATAAAACACAATAATAAAATGCTACAAGTGAGTCACAAACAATGATTAAACAACAATTGTTTACAAACAAAAATAAAAATAAAAATACCTCCATCACTCCTTTTTTAAGACAACTATAGACATCTACAACACAACTAACATGGAAGTCTATCTTTTTGGGTGCATTTTCACCGATTGTAACAGCGAATGACATACTAGAAAAAATACATGAGTTGGGTAAAAAAACATAATAAATGTTATATGTCATAAATGAATTTGAATGTAAAGACAACTTTACATGTTATTGTAGGCTTCACAAACATCGAGCGGCAGGTTAATATAAAAATGGGTTGCCACCGTCGATGTCAAACATGGAGCACCTAATAAAATAATAAAATAAATTTATAAAAAGAGGTATACTAAGAAACATGAGTGGAAATGTTTTTTTATAATTTGAATAACATACCTCCAAACAATCCAACCTTGCAAGAGGTCAAAATGACAACAATTGAATTATTTTCATATCCACGAATGTCATCATCACTATACTTAAGCGCAGCTTGTCCCAATAAAGAAACTTTGAGTTCATCATCGCTAGACATAGTTGATTAAGATATTAAAAAAGTAACCGGATAAAGATAGATCATTAGTAAAGGACAAAAAGTAAAAAAAAACTCATGAATCATTAGCCAAGACAATTTGACGTAGTTCCCGGTTACATGACTGAAAAGACCTAAATTCATTATCCACTGAGCCCCAATGTCGAAGAACACCAATAACATCTACATTTATCAAACAATTAGAGACGAATGTGTAAACTGAAAGAAACAATAAAAAATACTAAACCTGTTAGGTATGTAAAATCGTTAGCACGGGTTCGAAGGATGCTAAACGGGGCAAAGTCAAAAATGTAGCGTCGAAACAAAGATGGATGAAACATTGAGGGTATGATTGATGTAACACGGGTATACTGAATAAAGCTCTCTCGTTGTAAGGGTCGATATGATGACTCGTATGGAAGAACAACAAATCAATGTATCCTATATACGCATACATCCTCCAAACGCTTATTGAAAAGATGCATCAGTTGGTAAGGAATTCCTACATGAATTGAACAGTCCTAAAACATAACATAGAAATATTAAAAATAGATATTGTTTTTAAGGATTAGCAAAATAACAGACAATGATCACTTACACGTTCATTAGCAAAAATCAAATCAAACGACAACTTGCGGTTCGTAGTTGAATTGTATGTCATCCAAGAACGTGAGACCCTTACAATGACTTGCCACTTGTCGGTAACATTAGGCCTCAAATCAGAGATGTAACGATAATCCATTGTACAAAAAGCAAACCTGCCAATGTGAAAGAAATAATGAATATATATACACATAGTTACATGCACGATAAATTATATACACGGTATTACATGTCACAATAAACATATATAAAAGCATTAAATTAGGACACAAGAAAAAATGATGCCTATGTGTTTTAAAAAAATCAAATATAAAATGCTACCTTTAAAGTAATAATAATATAAAGTATTTGAATACATGAACGTGTTAAACACCCGACCCCACGAATACATTTGTTGATATGAGAGGTAAGTTGTAAAATACTTCTTTGTAAACATGTTCCTTGTTAGATGGTTATCACACTTGCCATTAGTTTAACGTTGATACGAGAATCGTTTTTGTTCAGATTAAAGATTCAATTTAGAAGGAGAGCATTATTGTAATAGGTTTTCAGAATAAGTGCGGTTTTGAGGGGAAGACATTCAGAAAGATTATTAAAAGTCTTTATGAGAATTGGGTAATGATTTTTAAGATTCAAAAAGACAAGATCAAATATAAGGCGATATAAAATAACAAGGTGTTTCAAGTGTAACGTTCGGTTTACAAACCAAAACATTACGTTGACTTATCAAAGTATTAGGTCAACTACAACCTTAATGAATACTTGCGTACCTATAAACGGACACTCATCCCAAGGGTTCCCAGGTAAGGTAAACGGATCCATCGGTTGATTTGAAATTATATGAATACCTTGCCTAGACAGAACACCTCGAGATACAGGCATCCCACTCTTTTAGCATTACATGTTTCAAGTTATAGGACATAGACTTTGACAAGACTTGAAAACCACGAATAACGATTCAAAGCTTATTTTGAGAACCATTTGATTTAGGCTCATAATGCCTTAGAATATGATTTAAGATTTGTGTGTGCATTGATAAGAATCAAAGTATAAGAAGAATCACATAAGGCATATAATCACGTAATCATATATAAACATATAAAGCACATAAAATTCTATCTAAGCATATAAAATACATGAGAGGACTCATGTGTAAGGGTACTTAGTTATAGTCTAGGTTATTCTATTTCTAATAACCTAAATCCCTATAACCATGGCTCTGATACCAATCTGTCACACCCCAACCGACGGCGGAATCATCGGGGCGGACAAATGGGAGAGATGATTGCTCATAGCACATGGAACTAAATAAGTTGTAATAATATTAAATATCATTTATCATTGAACATTACAAGACAAATAAGTCCATACAATACAAGAACTTCAAACAAAGAAATAACATATTTAGTTAAACTAGGTCCAAGTTTTATATGAGCACAAGAAGATCTTCAAGTAGTAAACCTAAAATATGTTAAAAATAAAAGGTCAACTATAAAGTTGGTGAGTTCCAATGGTTTAAACACACGCATATATGCATATATAAAAGGGTTACAAGTAGCAATTCAAGTAATGGTTACGAGTTAGCAAGCTTATAGAACACATACAGTTACAACCAAACCTCGACTTGATTACAAGTATATAAAATTGGCTAAGTGTATTCGGTTCCCATGATGAACAAACATACGTCATCAGGAGTCGGCAATACATCGACTTTAGCACCAAATAGGCTTGTCAGGCCCAAAGATCTAAGACTTCGCCAGGCTAGCAATAGTTAATGATTGTAAATAAAATATGTATCTCATATAAGACTTACAATAACACAAATAACCATGACAAAAAGTAAAGATGAATTGCATGTGCATTTACAAGTATCAAGATGTTTACAAGTGTAAGTTTA
>BJCM01070323.1:0-11947 GCA_018326385.1 Flaveria bidentis
TAACCTTATTATTAATCTAAATCTTGTATATATATATATACACATTATATATATATATATATATATATATATATATATATTTAGCTACCTTGTGACGGTTTACGTTGGAACGACGCCTATTATTATTCTAATTAATCGTTTTTCTTATACTTATTTGTCATGTGAGTTTTCTTGTTCTTTTTTATATTATTTCACACCATTTTGGGATGAAACATATTAAATTTATCAACTTCCACTTGTAAACGTTTTATACTTGCAACGCACTTGCAATTCATACTTATGTTTTGTCATGGTTATTTCTGTTATTGTGAGTTTTATATGAGATACATTATATAACAATCATTAACTATTGCTAGCATGACAACGTCATAAATCTATGGGTCTGACAAGTCTATTTGGTGCTAAAGTCGATGTATTGCCGACTCTTGGTGACGTATGACTTGTTCATCATGGAAACCAAGTACACTTAGCCAACCGTATAAACTTGTAAACTTGTAATCAATCGAGGTTTGATCGTAGCTATATGTGTTCTATAAACTTCCATAACTCATAACCTTTGACCATTAATTCTAAAACATCAAACTTTTTATGAAAATTTAAAATATTTTAAAATTGGTGTTTGTTAGGTAGTCCTTAGGCCGTTGAGTGAAACTCTTGGCATCCTCCTCTTATGAATTATATACAAAATATAAATAGTTATAGTAAGTTTTAAAAATTTTCATTTTAATAAAAATATTTGCTTTAAAACAATATTATTTTATTCTTCTTCTGGAAAAAAGTTAAAAAACTAAAAAAAATTAAAAAGTTGATATCATTGTTTTATTATTTATAGTCCGTACTTATATATGATTTCAATTATGTTTTATCTTAAAATATTGTTTTATAACTAATAATTTTTTTCCTATCTGATATTTTATTTTTTAAACCCGTGTAATACACGATTTTACTAAAACTAGAATGTTTATAAATGAATATCTATTAACTATAATAAAAGAAGATTTTTTGATGTCACATGTCAACATATTAAGCATTATCGTTTTTATTTTCCTGTATCTCTCTCCTAATAAATGATAAAAGTATATATAGTAATTAATTATTTAAAACACTTTTAATAAAAAAGTTTGATATTGTAAAATTTTAAAAACTTGATATTATAATGAGAAATACACTTTAAAAATATATGATATAAATTTCTTTTTTTAAATACAAAGTATTTTAATACCATTTATTCTAAGTTTCATGACATAACTATTTTTTCAAAAATTAAAATAAAAAAACAGAATGTCTAAGAAAATAATTAAAAAACAAAATCTTATAAAATGAAATTTTAAAATGATATAATTTTATTTCTACTTGAACTACTTATTTATTTATAATTCAACTATATCTTATTTAAAAAATATTATTTATAATTTATAAATTTTTATTACAAATTATTTTATATATTTTTAATCAATATATGTATTACACGTGATACTATAGTAGTAAATTATAATTTAAGGTATTTATAGTGGATTGATATAAAAAATCCATTGTAAACGCCGTAACTTTCAAAGATATATACGAAACTAACCTATTTTAATAATTGATTTTTTTTTTTGGGTGAAGTTTGACTTTCTGCCATCCACATTCCATGTTTTCGCTGACAAACTAAAAAATAAAAATGTAAAAAAAAATCGCGGGCTTTCCACAATAGAAATAAATATAAATGAAAATAGAATAGTTGAACATAAAAATGTAAAAAATATCAACTGATAAAATATTTAAATGTATGTAATGATGATAGGTAACTAATACAATAAACAATTAAAATTAAAAACTAATTATTTATACAAATGTAAATACTTCTTATGTAATGATAATTAAAATTATAAATGATGAGTAAAAGTCATAATAATAAAATGTTGTTAAACATAAACATTATTGAATATATGAATAATGTCATGGTTTTAAAATTAATTAAAAGAAAAGTATTACTTCAAAAGAAAATATGACAAAAACTTTTATTTTAATAGAATGAAATTTGTTAACGGCAATATTAAAATTAATAACTTAATCATTATTTGTTAACATAAATAATAATTTCTTATAAAAATATTAAACAAATTAAAGTAATAATTGATTATAAATATAATATTTATTGTAATTGATATGAGTTTATAGTTTTCAAATTCATAGTAACTCAAGATTGAAAGATGTAGCGATATGTGACAATACATATGTGTCGCTTTGGTGGGCGTGCTAAAAATACGTCATGTGTATCCATAGTTAGTTTTTTATTATAGGTTATAGATTAATGATATGTTTTTTTTTTTCACATCTCATTTTTCATTATTATACTTATAATTATACTAAACATTACTACTTATTTTTCTATTTGTCAAAAAAAATTGTTCATACATTTATTATTACTTTTTCTTTCTTATACACTCACAAGTCACAACTACTTGTAATTATTTCACAATAACCGTTGGTCGGACCGGTTCGACTGGTCGGATCGAATAAAATTAATATTTTAATTAAATATGTAAAAAATATTAAAAGTTTTATAAAAATCCGGTTCAGCCGTCTGACCGCTTATTCGACCGGTCCAACCACCGGTTCAACGCCAACCCAATTTTAAATAGCAAACCGGACCAGATTAAAGTTTGATTCCCGATTCAACCGGCCAGTCCAATCTAGTTTCGCTTTTACATATATCTATCTATTCATAAAAATGAAAAAATTCGTTGTGGTCACAAGTCCTTGATAGTAAAAGACAAAAACGATAGAGGTAGTAAAAGACAAGGGGTATTCTGGATGTTTAAAAAGTTAAATCGAAGAAATATCAATAATTTATAAGTGATATTAAATTTTGATGTAAAATATATATAAAGAACTGCATGTTCTAACTTTCCAAATGAAATAAGGAAGAACTATACAGAAACTACAAAATAATAATTTTGAACAATTGTATACACACAATATGTTTATAATTGAATATAAATTATAATTTAATGTAGTTCCAGTGGATTAATATAAAAATCAACTGTTAACGCTATAGTTTTCAAAGATATATACGAAATTAATATATTATAATTAAGGGTATGTTATAGATATATTTTATTTAATTTCATATAATTGTATCTTTTTATACATACATATAGATACATGGATATAGATAGAGACAATAAAATGACTAAATAACAAAAAAAGATATTTTTATTACACAACCCTTAAATTATTGAGTATTTTTTTTGGAATACCTACTACAATCATAGGCAACTATTCAAACCAATATGTCAATGACCAAAATGACTAATTGACCAAATGGAATTACCAAAATAATCGGTCAAATTTGAAGCTTTGACAAAAAACAAACAACCAGAGTCCGCCAAGTGTCATCCCTCGCTGACGTGGCAAAGGGTTATAGGAATCTCTCGCCCCGAAAAGTGTATATGGCGAGGATATGACATAATCTCTCGCCCACGTGAGGCCTCGCTGACGTGTCTATGATCACTCACTAAGTCAGCGAGGGATTATGAGAATCCCTCGCTCATAATTACGAAAATACCCCCTCGCCCAAAATTAAAAAACAATAAAAAAATATGAGATTTTTAATTATTTATTGTTTTTTAAATACTAAAAAGTTTAATTTAGTTTTATTTTACCCTATATAATACCATGTTTACCCCTAACAAATCTAACATTCTTCTCAACCTTCTTCTTAAAATTCACTTGCAATAATCATGATCTCAATAACACTTCAGACAAAACTTATTTTCGAGATATGTAAAACATTAGGTAATTATAATAAGAATAACTATATTTTCTATATCTCGAAATTATATTTTCTATATCTCGAAATTATAAAACTTATATTTTCTATATCTTGAAATTATATTTATTAAAATATAATTATATTTTCTACATTCTTCTCAACCTTCTTCTCAAAATTCACTTTTGAACTTTTTTGTTTAAATCCCTCGCCTCGGTTTTCACGCCCCGCACCTAGGTTTTCGGAAACCTCGCTGACGTGGGCGAGGAAAAGGTCGAATCCCTCGCGTAGGTTTTTGAATCCCTCGCCTAGGTTTTCGAATCCCTCGCTTAGCTCGATGACGTGGGCGAGGGATTGGTCAAATCCCTCGCCTCGGGTAACGGACCCATCGCTTTTTATTTTTATTTTTTTAAATACGTAATAGACACGTGGGCGAGATACGAACACATGAACGAGGAAGTTTAATCCTAATGGGTCAAATTCAAAAGTTAATTTTCGTAATTTGAAATAGGTCTCTTTGGGTGAAGTTTCAAACTCTGCAGACATATTTGGTCCCCTCTTTGTCATTTTCTCATCCACTGATTTTGACTTTTTGTGTGAAGTTTGACTTTCTGCCTTCCACATTCCATGTTTTCCCTGACAAACTAATATGTCTTTTCCTACTTGAGTTGTCTACGCCGATCTAGAGGATTCGTAATATAACATTTAAACTTTGCAAAAACTAAAAATCACTTAACGATTTTAGATTAATATTATTTAATGCGAACTTATAATAAAGAACAAATTAAATTTGGGTCATAAGAAAAACCAAAATATCCTAAAACTAATTATGATATTAGAATTATATTAGAGTTAAAGAAACTTTCATAAAAGTCTGATTTTAATTAATAAAAATAATATTCTGTCAATAAGTATTTGCATTTAGAAAATGTCATCAAAATCCAGTGCACGTGACACACCACCTCCCTCCAATTATTTTCGTCAACGACAACCCGGTCCCTCTTTTTCTTCATCACAGAAATAATTTCCCGAAGATAACGTTAAATGTAAATTGCATGTTTGTGCCCCTTCGATATAAAGTGGTTATAGAAAACAATATCTTGAATTTTTTAATGAAATCAAGTGTAAGGAAATTATAAAGTTTTATTCTTTCAAACTTTTAAAAAATATAAGTGGAAAGAAAAGATGTGAAAATTTTTATAATTTTGGCACATAACTTTCTTTTTAGAATATGAGAAAATGTAATAAAAATAATAAAAACAGATAAAATCTTTAATTTTTTTGTTATTTTCTTCAAACTCTAAGACACAAAATTGTAATATCTTTTTTACTTTTTCTTTCATTCCTTTTCTCTTCTTTATTCTTTCTCCCAATTCATTTTCTCTTGTTAATTTTCTTTCCCCTATTATCAAACTTGTGAATACAACGTTACTCTCTACTTGTAACGCTCTAAAATCTCATCCTCTCACTTTCATAAGAGTCCAAGATCATCTCATCACTCATATACGAATCATATTATAAATATTTTACTTTTATTATAACAAAAACAAAAACACACACATACATATACATATACATGTATTTATATGTGTGTATGTATATAATCAATTAATCATATTAAAAGTCATCAAAATCAAATGCACGTGACACATGACCTCCCTCCAAATTTTCAACTCCCTCTCATTTCGTCAACGACAACCCGCTCCCTCCTTTTCTCCTCACAAAAAATATTTCCCAAAGATAATATTTTCATAAACCAAGTGGTGCTTGAAAATAATATCTTAAACCAAAAAGTTAAATCACTCTTCCATATTGGAATCTTATAATAAAGAGTAAAACCACAACTAATTGACTAATTCCATATAATATCAACATATACAAGTCCAAAATCACAACATCATCATAATCATGAATCATCTTTGCAACATGACATCTAAAATAATCAAATTAATTAATCAACAAAAGTAAAACACAATCTAGCAAGATCCTTAAAGCCAATATATGGAACTCATTCCAAAGCCTTTACCAAACTCTCACCACCCTTTTAATTTGCATCAACTCAACTCTTGATTACAATTACAAAGTTAATCACTTAATTATACTCACTAATTCTTCTAGTTTCGCGATACGCTAACCATACCCTCTATTAAGTAGACAGATCATATGACTGATTTAACACGAGAGATTACGTTTAGCGCGATCGAATTTAAAATAATTTGGGGAAAAATTAAGATGATTCTAAAATAAGCCCAGAAGCTTCTGCAACTGAAAGTGCATGATTATGGTCTCCTTCATAGGTGACGATCAACATGCTGGGATCATCCAATGCTCTTTCGACATGTTTTCGAGCTGGGCATCCTCTAACACTGCTGCACTTGTAGTATCCTCTGTTAATTGTCAAATTAAACAAGAAATTAGACATGGGTTCATGATGAATTTTACAATCAATTCAAAATTTGCAGGTTTTAAAGGTTGAATTTTGATGATTTAGGGGTAATTTTACCTTGGATGAGGAGATCCTTTAATGGGTTTTTGACCGTACTTTCGCCATGAGTAATCGTCAGGTGGGATATCCGCGAGCTTCATGCTGATTGCTTTAACCCTAATCACTCTCTTCATCCTCAGCTTTCTGTAAGATCGATGAACTTTCAGATTAATGATATTAATTGGAGATTGAATGATCGAATGAATGAATGATGATTGTTTGATTGATTTACCTTCGTTTAGAACAGTGACACCTGCCGGAGGAACCACCGCTGCACTTGCCGGAAACCCCATTTTCCGACGAACTACACTTCCGTTTCAAGCAAGACGACGAACACACCGGCGGTTTACCACCGGCGGACGGTGGTTGTTTCCCGTCGGAATCTCCGGTCAACGACGATACAAACGAACTAGCACGTGAAACCGCCGGAGAGTAAGCGAAACTAATCGTTTTCGGTAAAGAGTCTTTCCTCTGAAACATTGCCGGTAGGTTTCCGGTGGCCGGCGACGGCGCCGGTGGCGGAGGTACAAAGGGTATTTGTTGAATAGGTGTAGGGCAGTATACTTTAGTCTCACTGTCGTCCAAAACGATGTCGTCGTGACTCACCGGAGCTCGCCGGAACCGAGCGTGTCCTGTGAGTTCGCGACCGGGTCGACCCAGTAAGGAGATGACTCGTTCGAACTTGTTGACGGCGGCGTCGGCGACGGCGGCGTACTCCGTCGGAGACTGTTGTTGTGAGTGTGATTGAGAGAGAAGTTTGATGAACTTTTGGACGCTTTCTAGGCCGGAGGCGGCTTCTTGTACGGCGGTGGCTTCGGCGGCAGCGGCGGCGGTGGTTGTGGTGAAGCCGGAGATAAGGTCGACGGCCATGGTGGTTAGGGTTAGGGTTAGACCATGAAGATGACGGTTGCAGAGGGTGGTGATGAGAAGTTGTTAATGTGAGGGGATCGGAGGTGTAAATAGGCGGAGGGGGTGAGGGTGAGGAATGGAGTGTGTGACGGGCATGTGGTTTTATCATTCTGCTTGGTCAAAAGTTGGTGTGAGTAAGATCCAACCACATAGTCCTTTCACTTTTATTTTTATTTTTATTTCAAAAGGACACCCGGTATCTAAACACCCCGACAACCACAAAATACTATACGGGTCATATAGTTTTATATATATAACAAGGTCAGTATGATATTGTATGGGGTCTATAACTTTTCTAAGAGCACTTTGATTTTTTTCTTGTATTCAATGTCGTATTTTTTAATAAACGTCTTATAAACCTATATGGACTGTCTAGAAGATTGTATAAGGCTCTCTAATAGCCCCTATGGATTTTCTTTATTTTCAGTGCCGTCGACCTTGATCGACTTGTATGGAGTTATACAAGACGTATAGAGGGTTGTTAATTTATAAATATGAGTGTGTTAATATTATGAACATTTAAAATTAGTTTCTTTAAAACAACTCATAAAAACATAAACTACTTTTATTGGCTCTGCTACTGCTATTAATGAATTTATATTTTAAACAGTTACTATAGATGTAAATACATCACTAATTTAACTATACCTTTGAGACTTAATAGCTTTAGTTGTCTTAACCTTTTTTTAACCAAACTAATTTTAGTTCAGTGTGTGCGATTTGAGAAACATAGAATGTGTGAGATGTTTAGAATAAGTTGAAGATTAGCTTACTAGAGTAACACTAGAAGTCTAGAAGGGTGATTAGCGTAGGTATCGGAACAACCAACACTGGTTTTAAGATACAGTTAAACGTGTATGTTTTGCTAGACAACAAAAAACATCATGGTTTTTTTTAATAAATTAGTAAGGAGAACATCTAGAAACATAGGTACATTTTCAACATATGAATGTCATAAGATAAATTAATCTTAAAAATCGAGTTGTATCATAGACTTACACTCAAATTATCATAGAGCAATTCATAGACTTGCACTCAAATTACACTAAATTTTTACTCTCCTAAGCCTTTTGTATGTTTTTTTAATGTCGTTTACAATAATATAGTTACTAAAATCAAGTGAAAATTAAAAATTATGCTACTAGGATTTTAATAATAAATTTAAACTATTAGTATTTATTATTAATGGCTTATAGTTTAAATTTTTAGAAATTATGTTATAAAAATATTTAGAAAAAGGAAATTACAAAGAAAATTAGGTGTTCAAAGTTGCAATGCCATTGAAAGAGATAATAGGAAGTGAAAGCAAAAGGTCAAAAGGGGAAAAAGCCAAAAAGGAGAAAAGTATAGTTATAGCGGGTAAATTACGGTAAAGCTTACAAGTAATAATATCATTGGTCTGTGACTATACATGAAGAAACGTTGACCATTCATTTCTTTTTGTCGTTTCTACGATTGTGATTGTCAACCAAATGTTTCTGACCGTTAGATCTTTCATTACTTTTATGTTTGTATTTACTTGACCTCGTTAAGAAAGAAGACCGTGACTTTTACTGATTTTACATAGAAGTTTTTAGATTCCATTTTTTAATAGATAAAAAAAACAATACACAAACGGTTTACGAAGACACGGTTTTGACGACTTGTTTATTAGAATTCATTTGACGTTTTGAATAAAATTTATATTGAAACTTACATGTCAAACGTTGATAATATAAAATGTTTTAACAAAAATTTTGGATCTTATAAAACATCATATTTTAATGTTGTAAGGGAAAAAAACTATAAAAAAATGAAACCTTAAATCAACTTTTATATATCTTATAATGTTTGCGCTTTAATTGAAACCCTTAGAACCACCCGGTGACAGATAGTTGCCTTGATTTGGTCCAACTAGTGATGTTTATCGATTCATATATTTGAACTTTGTTTGGTCTACTCAAACCCGACCCCGAAATGAACCAAATAAATAATGTGTCTAACCGATAGGGTCGTTTAGATAGCTTAAACTAGTCATCGCAAACAACTCGTCTACAAACGGAGTCAACTCAACTCGAAATGTGAAGAAAAAACTAAGTTGGCTCAATTATGCTCATTTAAACTCGAGTTTGGCTCGAATTGTTTGTTTTTTAGTAATTTACACGTGTAGATATATAATTTTTCGTGAGTGGTGAATACGTTTTATTAGTCTACTTGTTACTTCGTATTAACAATAATTATATATATTTTAGTTTTGATCCCTAATTTAATCAAAATACCTAATAACCTATGTTGTTTATTTGCCAAAACTAAGTTTGTGTATGTTAAAATAATTCATAGCTTGAATCTTGCTCGAAAGAAGCTCGAAAAAACTCGTTCAAAATCAACTCGTCAACCATGTCACATCGTTTATAAACTAAGCAAACTCGACTTAGCTTGTTTCTAAACCGAACCAACTTGGTCTAATTCGTTTACAAACCTAGCCAAGCCTCGCTGAGCCAAACCCTTGTTTGGCTCGTGTACAACCCTACTAACCGAACCGAATAAACCCGTAATGTCGATTTATTCGATTTTGTCTCGTTCGGTTATCTATTTAAACTTACTACAACAGTTATTATTCGATTTAGTTTGGTTCATTTATCCGAATAAGCAAATATTTGTGGATCTGCTAACCAAACGAAAACCCAACAACCAATTCAAATATAGTTAGGAACATAACCGTATGACCGAGTAAGAAACATTTTTCAGTCATGAATATGACTCGTTTTCTTGGTTATGGATAATTTTAAACACACGTAGGTCCAAAAATTAAAAAATTTGTTTGTGATTAACTAAAATTTTCCGGTTTAATTATCTGGATTTACCAAAATCTGATTCGAATTCATGTCGAATAAATTCGGATTTGATTGGAATATCCCAAATTATGATCGCATCGGGTCGTTGGTTGGATCATAAAATTTTCAAAATCCAAAATATTTGATTCAATAAACTCTCCTATAAGCAAAGGGCGTTGAAAACACTTGAGAGGAGAATTGAGTCTACCAAAACAAAATATTCGACCATCTAAGGGGTGTAAGTTTGTTGAACAAATTATGAATTATAATTTACTCCACTCAATACAAATTGTTTCTAATGTGAATGGTTAGGTTGGTTTGACTTGTTAATAACTTGTATTTATGTTTTTAAAATTTGTATACAACCAACGTGCTAGTATTAAAGTAAAAATGCTAAATATAGAATCAAGTACATTAGAAAACTATAAAAGTGCATGAGTTAGACTAATTTGATAGTTTCCATCTTACTAAGTTTTTAAAATTTAAAGATTATAAGAACATTCACAGTGAAGTCCTTAAAAGTATGTGAGTGTGTTTGGTATATTATATGGAATGGTTTTAAGTGGTTGTAAGTGAAATAGATAGAAACTATTATTGTGGATTGGTATATTTAAAGAATCACTATTTAATCCTTATAATTTTTTAATATTTTTTTAAAATGGTTGTAAGTGAAGGAGATAGAAAAATATAATGATAAGGGTAGCTATTATTTATACAAGTATAATAGTTTTATACTTTATATATCCTTTAACAACATTAAATGATCAACTTGAATAATACGCGAATCTCATACACATGTATGCACATAAAATCCGTGCATCCAAAAGATAACAGTCATTCCATAATTAGTTGATACGAGAATGAGATTTTGGTATTAGTGTTTTATGGTTGCATAACTCATGAGTTTATACACTACTAGGTTACAACACATGTATTGCATAAGTAGAAAAAATAAAACATGTTAAAATCATTAGTTTCATAAATATCTTATTTTCTAGATATTATTAGTTATTGGTGAAATAAAATACAATGAATATCTAAAAATTATAACAAATAATGAAATTATAAATTATTATGCTATATTTAAAGATAAAATATGTCTGAAATAATATAATTTAGTATGCACTAATAAATAATTAAAAGAAGAATATTTATATTTTAGGTGTTTAATAATTTAATTACTTACTTAAAATAATTATCATTTAATATGAGAAAGACAAGAAACACGAATATAAATATGTTTGTTTAACATATTTTAGTAATAAAGAAAAATCAAATTAATTGTTATTATAATTTTTGTATTTATTATGAGAGAGAGACAAAAAATCATTTTTTTAATATGCTATAATGATAACATGTATCAAAATAATGACACGTGATTTCAAAAAACATTCTTTTATTATATGTTATATATTATCATACTTAAAATTGATACACGTTTAAAAGTATACACGTGTCTATAAAGCCACGTATGTCATGATTATAGTAGTGAAGATACTTTAAGGGTTGTGTTATACAAGCATTTTTTTGTTATTTAAGCACCTTAGTGTCTCTATCTCTTTTTATGTGATCTATATGTATGTATAAAAAATATAAAAAGGATATATTTATAACATATCCCTACCTTTAACTAATTTATAACAAACATAAAAATGAGTACATTCATATTCTCTTTGAATAATAGGTTAAAAATATAAAATATATTCAGATTTCAAAGAGCAAACCACACTTAAGAAATTAATTTTAATGTCTAAATACTAGAAAATGGTTTTCTTGAATTTTATTAACTTCAGGTATTACAAATGACGTTGTTGTACCATATTACAGTTGTTGTTGGATGGCTACAACACAGTGGTGGTTTACAATTTGGATAATCATATGAAGTTGCTACCGGTTAAAATCAAGAACTTGCTACTGATCATGTCAATAACCTATCTTTTCACAAGGTTTGTTGTGCCCTGTGTATATAGTCACTTAATTAAT
>BJCM01070325.1:0-11354 GCA_018326385.1 Flaveria bidentis
TATATATTATAGTTATATATAAAACTTAACTATATTTGTATATCCGATGTACTAATTTATGGTTTAACATCCCGTTTTTACCCATTAAAACTAAAAAAAGAGGGAAAACCGGTCCGACCAGCGGTTCGGGATGAACCGGCCGGTTCGACCAGTAGAGAACGATTCAACACAGACCGGACCGGACCAGGCACCGAATCCTGGTCGGACCGGCCGGTCCGATCCGGTCTCAACAACATTGAATATAGCTTACAAAAATTAAAAGTCATGCATGCAAAATACTAAAATTCAAACTTTATATAAATAACGGTTAAATTAGTATTTATACACTTATTTCAGTTTTCTATTTTAAATTGATTTCCGATACTCGAAGGTGTGTGTGTGTGTGTAAAGGTATTGTTAATTCAACTAAGTTTGTAATTATCATAACATGTAGATATGAAAACATAAAACTAATTTATTTGAAAATTTTAATTGTGAATATAAAGATTGATTAAAAGGTGAAACTAAGGCAACATCGTCTCATGGGGTTTGTTCACCTCAACATAGACCATGCATTGGATATAAGATGAGACGTATGCCAGAATAAATGTAAACTCACATTTATGTCCTTCACCTACTTGTGTTTGTTGTTGCATGATTTGATATGCATGTGTTATTTTATAATAACAATTGTGTTTATTTATAAATTATATGATTATAACATATATTTACTATATCACAATTAACAAGGTCGAGTGCGAGTAGGAAACACAGATTTTTTTTTTTTATTATTTATAATATCTAACATAACATGAGCCGCTAGACGCTAGTCTAGTGGTAAATGACTTTCTTTATGTTTTGCAACCCACTCAAGTTTTAGTCTAGTTTGTTTTCATTAAGGCTTACAAAGCATGTTTTATCATGTTTAATATATTATAGAATGTTTTAAACAGTTTAGCTTTATATATAGAGTTTTGATTTTATCAACGTATTTCATGAGTTGTGTTTACTCTATGTATCGAAATAACATGAAATTTATTCAAACCGCCTGAGCCTTGTTTACGCTAGAATGCTAGTTAACTAAGTTAACGCTCACAACGTGAGAGCATCATGCGCGGCGTTACACACATATCGGGTTAAATTTCTACTTGTTTATATGTTTCAAACATGATAATACTAATTAAAATGAAATTTTCGTTTAAGAACATCTGATATATACAATATTAACCTATACGTTAAAATACAACTTTAGCCACGGTAATTTTATGTTGCATTCTTTGACCATCTAGGGTCTACAACATGACATGCTCATAATCTTTTTTTTTTTTTTTAATATCAGTCCATTATAAATGTATAATTAGATAGAGAGAGGGTCATTCTATTCAATAAGAAACCATTTAGTGATTATATATATTAAATTTATGAAATAATATATATTAATTTGTGAATGTAAGATTTTAGGGTTTTTGAAAAATGGACATAACAGTTTTTGACGCCCTTTAACAATGGATTTAACAAAAATACTTCTTACCTGGTTAAAGTAAATGTTGGTTTTAATATGCATCAGATTAATTGTAATTTATACTTTATCAAGGTACATATGACACCATTACACATGTTTATTTTTATGTATGTTTTGACTTTGTTTATGTTTTAACGTAAATTTTGTTTGGAGTCATGTGATATTTATATTATTTTTTTAGGGTCAATATCAGTTCTAATTATCATACGTGTAGATGTAAATTTAGTTCAAAAATAAGTTGGTTCGATTGTAGTATATGCTTTATCCCGTCACGTACGCCGTCACTGCAACACACGGCTGCTAAAATGACTAGTGCTATTCAATAAGAAACCATCATGGTTTGGTGGTTAAACTTCTGCTTCCCTTGTCAACAACACACATAGGTTTGAAACCTTCGAAAGCCTGCTTTCTTATATTTTTTTAGCAAATTTTATAATATCTTTTTTTAACATGACTTCTATTTTTTATTTTTTACTTTGTAAGGATAATTCCGGAGCAACTTGCGGCAAGCATTTCTAGTATATTATAATATATTAACAATCGGGTAACAAAAAAACTGATAAAGAACTTAGTCTTCTTCTAAAAAAGTTTTGAAAGTGGTTATAAAATTTGAAACTAATATAGTGGTTTGCTATTAATAAGTGTCGTCTTAATAAAGTCTCAACTAAGGTAAGAGAGTCGCCATCCAAACATTCACACTATGTTAACCACTAAAACCTCTTCACGTGCTTAACACGCGAATATAATGTCACGACCGCTTATAATGGGATCAAAGTTGTTGTGTTTTTAGCATATTCTTGGCCAAGCTAGAGTGATTATGACTAAATGAAGGGCAAATTAAATAATAGTCATCATAAACCAATAACCCAAAATAGAAGCATCATGAAATATATGAAGAATTACTTGTGTTCATTTGCATCTCACCTTCAAAGTTTTCCTTCATAAATCCTTCGTGTATCATCCTTGTAATTTGTAAGAGTTAACATAGAACTGATCTTAGTCATCGCATGATCAGAGCTATGAAATTATCTGTGACAATGAGGTGACATCAATGGTTTTTGCTATAGCTACCAATCTCGCAGATGAGGTTCTAGATCTTAACACGTACTATATTACCACATAAGTCTCTTTACACTTCTCATATTCATAAGTCTTAAATTTATTTTTAACAACAATACATATAATTGGAAGAGACTTGGTGAGCAAGGCACAAAGCCAAAGTTTAAAAGAATGGAGAATGATAGCATTTTATTATTTGTTTAGTAGAGTCTAGTCTAACACGTTTTGTTGTCTATATAAACCAAGTTAGGGTTCTCATTGTAATTTGTAATTAAGTTTTCAAAGTTTAATTTTCTTGACAAGAAAGTCTTGGGTATTAACGAAACTCTTGTATTATACATAACCAATACATACTTGATTAAGAGTCATTTTATAAGCAAACTTCTAACTCTAACATATAATATAAATTCTTAATAATTTAGAACTATCATGTCATCAAAAACTAAGGAAACAACTAGTCAATTCATAAACTGGTGAAAACTCGCACTATGCTTACTCAAATGACAAAAAATCAATCTTCTACGTTCATATCGATCCACATATGAATCTCACAATTAGATTATCTATCCATTATCATCAGTCTTTGTATTATAGTTAAAACAATATGTATAAGTATTTACACAGTTCTCATAATTAACGAAACAAGAAACCATTAATCTCATTATTTGGTTTGGTTCAAGATATAATACTTAATTTTTAAACAAGGTGTTTATGGTGGTATAAGTGGGGGTTATAATTCGATTTTCATGTCTCATGGGCAGGGTTTATGAGTAAATATATGTTTGTTATAGTACTAGCAAACATGGGCCCACTTTGTGTTTTTTCTTTACGCAATACCATGTGATATTCTGGACACTACCCGACCCCCTTTTTCTATGAACCCTAAGTCGCTTATAGAATCTTCTATATGTTGTTTTTCTTTTTAAATATTATTATATTAGTTTTCACTTTTTAAAAATAGTTTGCTCAAATCATAACTTTATGATAGGCTTTTAAGGTGATATTGATATATGTAAAAAACTATCAATAGGCTTGTAGCCTAATAATGCTAAGCTAATAGTGTCAAGCTATGTTACAAAGATGTATTTCCAAGATGTTAAGCATTAAGTCTCAAGTGGAACAAAAATGTGTAGATATACTAGTTTGTGTGAGTTAGTTTTCCTACGGAAAAACTACTAGTGGAAATTTAGTTTTTTTTTATTATGGGTTATATTATTTTACACCTGAATTAATTAAAATAATAAAAAAACAATAAACAAACATTTAAAAAAAGATTAAACCATTAAAAAACTTTAATAGTGGTGTTTTAGAGTTATGAACATGTATTTATAATTCTTTTTTCACCAATCCGCTTTTGATTAAATTCTTCGATTATTGAAATATTTTTTACTAGCTTTAGTTACCAGTGTATTACACGTGATGTGAAGAGTTAATTATTAAAATAACACAAAAACATAAATAAAACTAAATGTATTACATGGGTTGAAAAAATAAAATTAATTAGTTGTTAACTGTTATCTATATAATACTAATATTAGTAAACTCGTGTATTACACAAGTTAAAAATAAAATATTAATTATAATGAAAGTTTATGAAGTATAAAATAATATTTTAAAATAATATATGATTAAAATTACATATGAGTAATAATTCTAAGTGATAGCTACAAGCAATAAAATAATAATACTAATTTTAAACTTTAGTTTTTAAAAATTTTTTCCAAAAACAATTAACCAATTTTTTTTTTTAAAACAAACCATATTAAATATATTGTGTTTTAAAAGTTTTTATTATAACTCCTAATTTTAATTATTTTAGTTTATAAAGAAGTTTACTTTTTAGAAACATTAAATTTAAGATATTTCATATTTTAAAAAATGTTTGATGTTTAATAAAAACTCTTATTTTATAAAAATTTGTTTTCTAAAAATAACATTAATAAAAAGACATATTTTCTTAATTTATTAAGAAATAATTTTTAATCTTAAAAAATAAATTTATTTAATAATTAGTTTAGTTAACTATTTAAGTGAAGAGAGAGTGGGGAAAATAAACTTAGGACGCCTAGAAATGTAACAAGTATCCCCCAAGTTATTATTTTAGTATTATAATATATAGATACTAGCTTTAGTTATATGTGTATTACATGGGTGGTAGTGAGTTAATTATTAAAATAACACAAAAACACAAATAAAACTAAATGTATAACATGGGTTAAAAAATAAAATTGATTAATTATTGATTGTTATTTATATAATACTAACATTAGTAAACCTGTATATAAATAAAAATATTAATTATAATTCAAGTTTATGAAGTATAAAAATAATATTTTAAAATAAGATATGATTAAAATTACATATGAGTAATAAATATAAGTGATAACTAC
Organism: Flaveria bidentis; assembly: GCA_018326385.1. Lineage (NCBI taxonomy): Eukaryota > Viridiplantae > Streptophyta > Magnoliopsida > Asterales > Asteraceae > Flaveria > Flaveria bidentis. Next base: position 4,951 of record BJCM01070325.1, read on the forward strand.
AAGTAATAAAATAATAATTTAAAATTTTAAACTTAAGTTTTTAATTTTCTTTCAAAAAAATTAACTATTTGTTCAAAACAACTGTATTACAAATGTCATATTTAAAAGTTTCTTATTATAACTTCTAATTTTAATTATTTTTAGTGTATAAATAAGTTTGCTTTATAAAATTCATATTTTATATTTTTAAAAAGGTTTGATGTTTTATGAAAACTCTTATTTTATAAAACAAAAAATAAAAAGACATCTTTTCTTAATATATTAAGAAATATTTTTAATCTTAAAAAGAATTAAAATTATTTAATATTTAATTTAGGTAATTATTTAAGAGAAGAGATATGTGAGAAAAACAAACTCAGGGGACCTAGAAATGTGACAAGTGTCTCCCCAAGTTACTCTTTAAGTATTATATATAGAAATAAATTATAACTCCTAATTTTAATTATTGTTAGTTTATAAATAAGTTTAATTTTTAAAAACATCAATTTTAAGATATTTTATATTCTTAAAAAGGTTTGATATTTTAGGAAAACTCTTATTTTATAAAACAAAAAATAAAAAGACATATTTTATTATTATATTAAGAAATATTTTTTTATCTTAAAAAGAATTAAAATCATTTAATGTTTAATTTAGGTAACTCTTTAAGAGGAGAGGGAGGCGGTAAAAATAAACTTAGGGGACCTAGGAATGTAACAAGTGTCCCCTCAAGTTACTCTTTTAGTATTATATATAGATATAGATTATTTCATAGATAGATACATTTATTTACTATCAATAGTTTGATTTAGTTATGGTAAAACTTGTAGGTTTTAGAAGCTCGTGCCTTGTTTGATTTACGAAAGTACTTGTAATTGAAATTGAAATCAAATAAATTTTCATCCAATATCATGTTTGATTAGTCACTGAACATAATTGAAATTGAAAATTTTTCCTATATCTATTGTAATTCTTTTTCATATCACTAACCTATGAAATACTTCTACTATAATAAAAGGATAATTATGAAGGACAAGTTACAGCATCATTTTCACTATCACAAAAAATTTCACGCTTATTTTTCCTACTAAATAATTATCTTAATTATAAATGATTTTATTTAAGTCATTTTTAGATTCAAAATGGTCTCTAATAAATTAGAAAATATATATTTTTATTAATGTTATTTCTAAAAAAATAAAATTTTATAAAATAAAAGTTTTTTTCTAAAACATCAAACTTATTTAAAATTATGAAATGTTTTAAATTTAGTGTTTTTAAAAGTACATAAACCAAAAATAATTAAAAAAAGCGTTATAATAAGGATATTTATAAGAATGACAATTTTTTAACAAAATGTTTGACTTTTTTAGGAAAAAAATAAAAAGTTGATATCATTGATATTGTTATTTTATTCTTTATAGTTTTTACTCCTATGTAATTTAAATTTTATCTTATCTTAAAATGTTGTTTTCTATCTAAGTAAAATTTATTATATTTAATATTTTATTTATTCAACCCGTGTAATACACGGGTTTACTAAAGGTATTGTTCAATAATCTATTAGAGTGGTTCTAATTTCATTCAAAAATTTACCAGCCAAACATATTATTATTTTTTTATAGGATTCCATTTTCAATTCTAATATTTTTACAATGCATTCTACGAACAAAACAACCTCTTAGAGTTCTTTATGCTTTTAAATAATGTGAAATGACTTTCCTATTAAAGTAACTAGCCTAAAGACCCGTATAACACATGTGTTCATTCCAAAAATATTGTTGTTTTTAAAAAAGATTCGTAAGTTATAACGTTGTTGTTAATACTTTGTATATTAATTTTTATGCATAATTTTAACATTAGCTAAATCTAATATTAGTAGTTTTCTCTATTAATATTACGTTTAAAATGTGTATAATATGTAATGAAATAAACTTATAAATAAGAATTTTAAGTAATAAACAAATTAAATTAAACATGAAAAACAATATTTTAACGTAACGCCCCGAAAATTCGAAACGAGCCAATTAATAATAATGGGCTTAGTTGGGGTTATTTAATATAAAAAAATACAAAGAAATGGATTATGGACCAAATTAACCATATGGGTTATGTGTTAGACGAGTATAAGGTCCCGTGAACACCCGCTATATATATACACTAATCAGCTATAGTCTTCTTCATTTGCAACTCAAACAACCGACATTCTAAAGAGAGTGTAGAGAGAGAAAGTGGAGAAAAGTGAAGATTTGAGGCTTTATGGATCAAAGGATTGAAGATCTGTATTTTTGGGAATTAAACAACAAGAAAATAGCAAAAATTTAGATAAGAATCATCATTCAAACGTCCCTTTTAATCATACCCGGATTCTAGGGTATTGGGGTTTTGAAAAGTGGTAAAGAGTCAACAAAAAAGTCACGATTTTATGCATGAAATCATGTAAATAGCTTAGATATAAGTTCATGGATGAAAAACTAAGGATTTGAATGTAAAAAAGATGAAGTTTTGGGTTAAAAACGGGTTGGATCGTCATTTTTATGCGTCTAGAGAAACTGTCAATTCATCCGGAGAAACTGTCAGTTCTTCCTGTGAAACTGTGGATCATCCGGAGAAACTATAGGTTCGCTGGTAATTTCACAGTCACGCATACCAACAAAGGTTGGGTGAAAATGCCACGCGAAACTAGCCGCGAAACTAGCTGCGAAACTAGCAGAGAAACTATGTAGAAAATGACCTATTTGTCTGTTAACTCATATGCAGACTGTGTATCATGAGCATACTTTAGGTGAGGTTGTTTGCGGAGACCAGGTGAGTTCTAGATCCCATATTTTACAAGTTTTCAATGGTTTTTAGGGCTATTATACATACCTTCATGATGTTAAATGCTTAACTATATGCCTTTTGAGATGTTAACCGTAAGATGTATGATTACTGTACGAGAAGTAGGATGAATAGTTAAGCTAGTGCTCGATAGGATAAGTGGTACGAATGTGCCTACTTATGATGCTTTTTGTGGTTTACGATGAATTATGATGCCTTAAGCTACTTTCGCTTGCGATGAAAAAGATTTTTATGAAAGCTTTACTTGAATGCTATATGTGTAATAAGTAAAGTATTAAGTAAAGAGAAGGGAAAGATAATATTAATGAAAAGTGGAACTTAACGAATGTTACCTGGGCCCGTATGATAATAAAAAGTCTTGCAATCACTATGATGGACTTCACTTATGTGAGTCTGATGTATAATGATGGATCCATATTCATGAGCGGCCTATGTGCCTTGCAGTGTGGATCAACTGTTGGAGGTTAGCTACCATGATTATGTGTACCGGCAGGGATCAACATCTTTTGTCGGTAAACAGGGAGCTCTTGCTTTGTGCAATCTCATTTATGATGAAGTGAAATATAACGAAACGAATGATAAGACATGAATATAATGATATGTATGTAATGAAGAATGATCACGCACTAAATGTAAAGGTTATAAAATATATGAAAAAGTATTTTGTTTCAAAAATAGAATTCACTCAGCATAGCAGACTTTGTGTGTATAATAGTTGGCCGGTAATGATGCAGCTGGGGAGTGCAGGCATGGATGAGGTAGCTACTGGAACGATCTGAGTCTAGCATTTTATATTTTGAGACGATGATTGTAATTGTCAAGTTTTTATGATACAACTATAAGAACAATGTTTTGTCATGTATTTACAACTATATATAAACATTTTAAATTTCGCTACAAAATGTCATGTTTTAAATGTTTTACGCTACGAATGACCAATTGTAAACATTCCGGAAATGGGGCCTTACATTTAAATTCATAAATATCCGAAAATTTATTTGTATAGATGTTTTGTAATTGATTTTTTCACAATTATCTAATATTAATAATTTTAATTTTTGTCTACTTTTAACTCGAAATAATGCAACATAGAGCTGACCATGATCCTTGTTTAAAAACAAACCAACTTTCAATAGTGGTTGTCCTTGGCTCTTGTTTATTGTCATTGCAAAACACACTACTAACAGGAACTATCTTCTTTGAAATTTAAAATAAATTCTTTTGTCTGAAGGTGTCAACGTCAACCATGAAATAAAAGTGTAATTTTCAATATTAATTTCAGATACATCAAAACAATTTTCACACATATCAAACGAATCCCAATTAAACATAATAATAATAATATAGAAGTACACATAAAAAGAAATAAAAAAGTTTAAAAAGTAGAAGTATGTAATACATCATCACATATGGATTTGAAGTAAATCACCTTCAAATAAAAAAGTATTAATAAAAAAACACAGTTGTAGACAATGATAGGTTAAATCATAATCGCAGAATATGAAAGCTCAAATATATAACAAAAAACAAATACATTTTGTTGAAGAAAACTTGATGAAATCAAAGTCAAAATGAGAACGTTGATGAAGTCTATCGAAGGCGATATCATCAGACTTTATAAAGACAATTTACGAGAGTCATAAATCTGGAATGGTTGAGAAATATGTTTAAAATCTGGTATGATTTTATTTCCCAAAAAAGATACCCATAAATTTCTTTAAATTGGAGAGGAGTCGATGAAAAATCCTCATAACTTTTGTCAAGATTTAAATATAAACCTAGTATTTAATGAAAACACACAATCAAAGAATCGATTTCATAAATAAAGAAAATTATAAATGATTAATACGGTTTTTTTAATGTTTGAAGAAAAAAATCAAGGTATGATTTAATTTTCAAAAAAAAAAAGAATTGCTCTAATTTAGGGTTAAATTTTCAAATTTTCCTTAAATATCTCTTGTATCAAAAGTTGACTTTTAGTCAAATAAACCTAAACTAACACTATGAACAGATGCATATTTAGGTGGGAACTGAAAAATACAAAGGCTTAAGAGAATGTCACGTGCCACTAAAGTTATTGTTTTTATTAATAAGTATAGATTCCGATGATGTTTAGAAATTGTTAATCAGATAAGACTAAATTAAGAATGAGTATTTCATGCATATGGTGTTTTCCTTTGGATCTCATCAAAACCATATGAAATAGCTTTGAAATGCTATAGTGTAAGAACCATCCTCATGTATATCCTCTTGACCATTAATTGCTTTTGGAAGCCGGTCCTTTGGTATAGATATAGATGAAACTTACCCTCATCAAATGTGCTTCTCTAGTTTATATCATAATGTTGATAAACAGAGTCATTTGGTTCAAAGATATGAAGTTTATGTACTTTAAATTGCTTATCATATCTAATAGATACAGTCTATACTTTTCTCACCCAAGTTTCTTTTTACGCCTAGAGAGTCTTAATGTCGTATTACTACCATGCACCCTCAGACTCAAAAGTAACTCTAGTTTGGTGTCTTTCGCATCAAACTTGATATGGAGTGAGTTTGTTAATTCTTTTAATTAGGAACCACGTTTAGCAAATAACATATTGATCGATGTCATGTGGTCGGTCAAAACTATTAATTAATTAAAAAGTGTCTGATCACCCTTATTAGTAAATGGTAAGAAGAAAGTCGAATCCGTAGGGAATCACAGAAAAGTGCTAGTAGCAATTAATCTAAGAATATTAAACATTAAAAAGTAAATTGGTTGATTAATTGAATTAATAAATAATCAAATTAACAAAATAAAAGTTTAGTTTTTAACAATCTAGGGGAAAAAGAAATTCACTTCGGGATTCCAGTTTGACAAAGTTATGCTTACTTAGTTAAACCTATTGAGAAGTAATTAACAGTGACTTACACATAATAAGATCTAAGAAACATTTATGGATTAAAGATTAAAGATTAAAGAACTACATTCACACAATCACAAATTTGAATTATGTAACTCTAATTCTAATAACCAATAAGACAATGATTAAAGAAAACCAAAGTTATAGAAAACTAAAATTAAGTTTAAATATGATCACATAGTTTATATAATCAAATCATGAATTAAATTCAATAGAATTTAAAAGGTTCAAGATCCAATTCTAAATCTTAGTTACAAACTAAGAAAAACAATAATTTGCACAAACTCATCCCCCGAAGTGAATCACAATTGATTTAGTTGGGTCATCATCGGTTCTTCAATGTTGGCACCAATATTGGTGTCGGTGGCGCCACCTGTCACACCCCCGCTAAAGCGGAAACACGGGAATGTAACGAGACAGGATCGTCATAACACATGGTATACGTTAGAGAAGCAATATAAGTATGATGACAAGCGTGTCATGACGTCACCCGAACACAAATGGAGACTTGTGTCGCGTTAGTCAATATTCACGACAACATAGCCATAAGCATAACACAAAGATGATCACATAATCAAGTAGTAGGACATAGTTTAATTTCCCACAACCCGGGAACAAGTGTCAAACATGCAGAGTAATAATTCAGACTACAACAATAATTACAAACATAAGTTTGTACAA